>BDUI01001706.1:50190-69679 GCA_002335545.1 Apodemus speciosus | reverse complement strand
CTTTTAGTATGGGGGGGGGCGGGGAAACCAGGAAAAGGGAAATGAAATGTAAATAAAGAATATATCCAATAAAAAAAAAGAAAAAAGAAAAAAAAAAGAAATGCAAAAAAAAAAAAGAAGATTTCGGGGGAAAAAAAAAGACTTGTGAGTTGTTTGCTTTCTGAGTCTTAAGAAGAGCCACCTCCCGCTCCAGAATAAAGGAATGTATCAATTAGGAAGACATTACTATACAATGAACTCTATTAATTGATCATGGTAGAATCTTGGATGTCTGGATGAATTAGGCAGGACTTACCTCATGAGACCTAAGGGAGTGTGATAGAGGATTAAGATTGGTCATCTTGCCCTTGTGATTTCCCTGTTAGCTGCCATATGAATCCAGCAGTAATATTTTGCTGAATTTACGAGTCATTTCTAGTCAATTGTGAATGTGTTTATCAAATATTTCCTTAAAGAAAAGGCAAAAGTAAAGCTACACAAAGGTGTTCATTGTAGCTTGGAAGAAGAATGAATCCTAGAAACACTTCATCCTAGAAATGGCACTAGACATGGGCTAATGGAGCCTTCCATACTAATTTGTTTTATTTTCTGCTCATAGAAGATTCATGTGGTGGATATGGAACCACCTTAGTATTTTAAAGTCTGGGATTCAAGTTTTGACTCTGAACTGATATGTTGTTTCTTGTTTACAAAGTTAAATAATCTTTGCTTCATAGAAACAGTCCATGTGTTAAAACATAATAAGTAGTAGTATTAATGATAAATGTACAAAGAATTTTCCTATTAATAAAGCTTTGTCTTGGAAATGTATTTTCCAGCACAGCATATGAAGAATCCCTTGTCCCCAGGGTTCATTTCAAGTTCCTGCTGTATTTTCTTATTTGTGTTTTGACATATCTAGTTTTGTGTTTGACAGTGCAGAGTACTTGGTTGTTATTGTTTTTCTGCAGTTGCTACTTGCYGTGTTTTATGACATTGTTCCTGGCCTACATTAATGTGTGTATTATTACCCAGAAATGGGTAAGATGATGAGGCATTCTTTTTATTTAAAAAAATATGTTGTGCTAGATACATTTTATATCTAGTACCACTACATAAACCTTCCACAAGCAGAAGAGAAAATTCTAGGTGTGTAGGAGGGTGGTCTTTTCTTCTGCTCAGTTATAATATCCAAAGCATGTCTATGATATCAGAATTCAGTGACTATTTTAGATCAAGCGGATTTCCTATGAAACCCTGAAGATGCAGCTGGGTGTTTAAATACTCTGGTTTTAGCAGAGCATTGGTTTGAATGAGTACTTTTCCAGATGATCTAACTATAAAGGTTTGTCTGGTTTAGAAAGAATGATTACTAAAGCGTAACTCTTGACACCAGGAAAACTATGATCTTCTGACCACACAATATATGAAGAGGTTGTTAATGGTAATTAGGTTTCCTAAAGCCCTGATCTGCCTCTCATTGACAAAACCCTAGCGTGCCAACCCTGGCATCAAACTAAAGCCCAGAACACCTAAGGCTCTGGCTACGCACAGTGTGGTCCAGACATCAGCATCATCATGTTTTTACAAAAAAACTTATTATAATTTTATTCCTTGAGTCATTTAAGAGTAATTTATAGATATCAAATCCATTTTTCTTCAGTTTGTTACAATGTCTTTGCTAAGAACAAGGACATTTTCTTAAGCAACCAGGATGAAATTACTAATCTCAAGAACTTAAAATGTTACTTTCTAATGTGCAGTCAGTCTTAAAATTTTGCAAATTGTACAATATATCCTGTAGATTTTCTTTTCTTTTTTTTATCTGCCTAGAATTCAATCAAGATTTCATACTACTTCCAGTTGTCATGTCTCTGTAGTCTCCTGTAATCTTGGAAAATTCCTTGGACTATGGATGCGTATCTGTGTTAGGTGGAGGTAGATGGGGATTTGGAGGGAAAGACCTTCATCTTTTTTTTTTTTTTTTTGTGAGTACAGGCTGCTGTTTTGTAGACTATCTCTGGGAAGTGAGGCGTGTTTGATATGTTCTCACGATTAGATTGAAGTTACACATTTTGGCAGGTCAGCTAGAGCTTTTGATGATGCACTTTAAAGAAGGCATTAAGAGGAGCAGAGAGCAACAACCTTCTAAAGCGTGAAGAGCAGCGGGAGAAGAGCTGCCCCAGGGCTCCTGTTGGGAGTTGAACTGGCAGAAGATTCCCCAGGGCTGCTCAGGAAATCTRCCACTCTCTGCAGGGAAAGCTTTCAAAGTAGGGGCTGGGGTGGGGGTAGGAGGAGAGTTTTCTGATATCCTTATCTCTGAATCTCCTGCTTGCTGGCAGATTCCTGCCTGGAAGAGGCAAAGAACAAACAATCCATGTGACTTAGGTACCATTGGCCCGCCTCCCAGGAGGATAAGAAGGGTTCAGCAGTACAGAGTGGATCCCGGAGGGGTCTGGGAGTGCAGAAGATAGCTGATACTTCAAGTGAAGTGATTAAGAGGGGGGAAAAGATCAGTTCATACAAGGAAATAAAACGTCAAAAAGTGTTGAAGGACATTTTGAAATGTTGCCAGAGATTAAACAGCCAGATTGTGTTCAGTGTAAGAACTTCTCAATGTGGATCAGTCTGAGGACTTTGGACCTACAGATTATGAAGCAGGGCGATTCCATGTTCAGATCTGTGCTGTAGAAAACAAAATAGCTATGGTGGCCAAGGCTCAGAACTTCGTCACAGAAAATGGAAGTCAGGATTGACTGTTGCAGCTTAAGGCAGAGATAAGGAAAGAGCCACTGAATCAGATGCACCCAGGGCAGAGAGCAGCGGACAAAGAGACATTTGGGACCTTTAAAATTCGAAAGAGAAAGGGGTCAAACATGTTTGGTGCTTAATTAATAATAATTAGTATTATTGATAATGGCAGCTAACAGATAGCAAATACTTATTATTTAACACTAAATTAGAGATCTCATTAATCTTCAGGGCAACTCAGCAAACCAGGTGTTATTATCACAGATTTAATTACATGGAAGTAAAAATGGTTGGGTGGCTATAATATCAAGAACTGTGGCCGAATACTTGAAGTTACCTGTGACACACCCTCTCTCTATCTGTAGCCAGAAAACTACAGGGAAGGAAAAGATGAAACTAAAGAGACGGCTCTCCCCTGGGGCTGGGAATATGGGGAAGTCCACAGGTCTGAGGTAAAAGCTGTAACTATAAAGTAAAGCCTCTACTCTGAGGCTACTGGAGAAGAAACACTACCTTGTTTTGGAAAATGTCCGGGAAGACAGAACAATTTGGACATTTTTTTGTTGATACAATTTATCTAAGCACGGACAGCACTTGTGACCTCAAGCTTGTGATGGACACACAACTGACTATTTAGCTGTTGTGACGCTCTTCTCTAGGATGGAGACGGTTACTCCAGCTCACCATGGATGGAACTGYCAACTTGACATGTGAGTATCTGGCTTGTGCTAGGCTGGGTCAGTATTTTGTCATGTGATTTTTAATCCACCGTTCACCTCCTACTTAGGGATCAAGTAGTTTTGGAGTTCCTAAAGAACATGGCATCCTTCCCCATCCACCCCCCCTCCGCCCCCCGCCATGGAGAAATGATTCCAGGAAAACATTTTAAAGTCCTCAAATTATGAGGGATAAATTTTGAAAGCATTAGTTTTATGCAAGATTATCACCAGATTTTTATCAAAATATAAAGGTCTCTTCTATTAAATAGTTCCTGAATTAGTGTTTCTTAATAATCTGAAGTAGATGCATTTTTCATTTAGAGGGGCAAAATTGGAAACATTTGCATGTGGAACAGAGTCCTTTAAGAAACTATGGAAACCACTAATCTAGCTTAATGCTTTCTATTACTTTGGAAACATTTATTTTATCCCTTGGTTACTGGCAGCTCTATTATGGCTTACAGACAACAATAGAGGGTTTTATGTTTTATGCTTCAATTGCAGCAAAATGGTTCTCAAATATCTGACCTCAGATAATTGTGAGACCCGGTGAAGATTTGCACTATCTGAGACTATGCTTTTTTTTTTTTTCTTTTTAAACCCACAAGAAAGCTCATAACACCATTCATCTGTCCTGGGATCGTTTCTTCAGGATCTACAGTATCTTCTCCTGGGCTGTTAATATATACTCTATATGGTTGTATTGTATATTATATCGCTTATTAGTTCTACTGCCATCACTAATGTTTTAATATATAACTGTATGTGCCTCAAGGGAGCAGTTTATGTGTTTTACTGGCAAGGAGCACAAAAAATTTTCCCTGCTGTTTCCCTCTATTATGAATTAATATCCACTACCAGGGGACTACTTACGATATAAAATTGTCATCTTGTGAGTGGTGTGGGTGAAATTACCATGGAGAAAAGCGGAGCAGTAACCAGAGAGTGACTATGACAGCACCTTTTCTGCTCTAAGTGGGAACCCTGGTGTCTTATATTAATTTATGGCAAATAATTTACATTGCTAATTGCTAAGTTTAATAATCTGTAATATCTTTTCAGTCACAGGCTTCCCTTAACAAAAAACAATCTGCTGGGCTGAAATGGAATATTCTAATGACATGGGATTATTCATGTTAGCTCCAGAGTATATTGCAATCTCTGCAAGAGACGAACCTCGCAGTAACAGCGCCTAGGGGACGGAATCTTTAGAAAGATATTGTTGTCTGCATTGCTTTTCATTTTGRCAATAAAGGAGTTAAAGGAGAGAGATTGATTCTTAATGACAGTCCTGAGTGTTGTGTGGTGGTTGCCTGGCAACTGTACCTGTAGGAACTAAATATTGAACATGTATCTGTATTAATCCCCTCTTGTCAAGGTTTGTGGGTGTTTAATATATTAAGCTTGGGAAATACTTAGAAGCAGAAAAGTTTGCTCATTTTTGATGATCCTTGGAAACTGTGTAAGATCACTGGATGTCAACACATAAGGGTCAGGAGAGTAAGTGATGTACAGTGCTGTGAGTGGGTCTTGAATGTATTTGAGCATCTCTTAAGTGAGACGGAACCCAGCCTTGCTGTCCTCACATTCCTCCTATTATCTCTTCCAAGGACATATCTCTTCACTTAGCGAACATTTATCGACTATCTTTAATGTGCAGATACAGCCTGGGGTATTTACGTGAGATAAATGGAGTCCTCAGTCCTTTAGCCTGGAGTTTAGACTATCATCAATGCAGGGTCCACCCAGAGGGAAGCAAGTCTGTCCCCAGCCCTCAGAGCATGCACTTCTGAGTATCAGCAGTTCTGGCTCCCCCGACAGATTAAACCAAGCTGTGCCTTATGTCACGTGCTCGGCCCACTACTTACAGTTCTGTCCCGTCCTAGAGTTCCACGGCACTGGCTACCACGTGCTCTGTGGTCCTTCACTTATCACCCCTTGGCTGCTACCTCCGGAACCCTTGCTAATTTCAGCCTCCTTGCAAATTGTTCTTATTTTATCATTGATATTCCCTCTAATTACGGAAAAGCTGAGGATAAACAGCTAAAAATGAGTTAGGTAATTGACGAGCAAACTCCCTGCTGAGATTGAGGAGTACCTCACATTTCTGGGAATGGACATAGCCTCAAGATAAAATATAGTCAATTCTATTATTAATACATATTATAAGCACACACTGATATGAGGGGTCACCTTTTATTATTCCAGGCTGTTCCATATGGGGACATTTTTCATCGATGAATGACATTATCTTAGTAGATCTTTTCTACTATGAAAGATCCCATCTGATGCTTGTAGGTGAGTTTCATATAAGTTGTAATATGTTTTAGTGACCACCAAATTACCAGGCCTTCATCAGCCGTTTAGCTGATTATTTTCACCTTTGGCTTTTTTTTTTCTGTTTTTTTTTTTTTTTCCCTCCTTCCCAAATCAACACATCTGGTCATAATATGGAGAGAAAAATAGAGATGAATCATGTCTCATCTGCCCCCTTCTGTCAATAGCTACAATAGCCTAACATTCTCTGCTACATTTTGTCAAGAAAGGCTACATTTATTAATGTGTGGCTGAATCCACCAGCCATTCAGGAAACTGAAGCCGTGTACTAAGGACAGTTTGGTGCAGGAGCAAGAGCTTGTGTACTTGAGGAGTTGGAGCTGTAAGACTTCAGGAAGGAGAGACAGAGCACAGTGAAGCTTCCAGAAGCTTCTCTACAGCATGCCAGAGCTTGCAGGGAAATGCAGGAGGGGTGGGTGTCAGGGCAAGGCTGCTCAGTGGAGCAGGGCTAAAGCCTTCGGTAAGCGATCACCTTTGGGTCTCATTGCTTCGGTAGGTGTTCATCCAAGTGTATGGTAGGGAACTTGGGGGCACTGCCGGTCAGCACTGCTGGCAGACAAGGGAAAGACTGGGTACAAGCTGGAGCCAACGAAGACAAGCTGGCTTCTGTGAGCATCTTTCAGGTGGTCTCCACATTTCATTACTGACAGGCACAGAGAGAATGACTCCTGCTTCGTTTCTTTCTGCATATAATTGCCCAGGCTGCATGGAACGGGGGATTCTGGGAAATGTAGTTCCAAACCATGGGGCTGAGCCCTCTCAGAGTTTTAAAAGTTGGGTAATGCTGATGAGATTATCTTGAAAGTCATAAAATACCAAACAGATACTAGGGTATCTGTTGTTAATATCAGCAACAACAAAAATGCTGTATAATAAAACCATAGACAGGAACATAGTGATAATTAGGCACAAAAAGCATCAATAAGTCTTTAAATCATTTTTTTATTTGTATGTGTGTGTGTGAGTGTGATTTTGTGCGTGTGATTTTGTGTGTGTGTGTGTGAGTGTGTGATTTTGTGTGTGTGTGTGTGTGATTTTGTGAGTGTGTGTGTGTTTGCACGCATGTGTGCCTGCCTGTGTATGAGGATGTCCCTGTGTGTAGATGCTTGGTATATGGAAGTGGGGGAACAACTTCCAGGAATTGGTTCTCTATTTCCATCAAGTGGGTTCCTGGGAACTGAACTCTGCTAGGTAACAAGCCCCTTTACCTGATGAACCATCTTACAGAGCCCTCAGTAATACTTCTTGGTCAGTAATAGTTAAGTGGTCACATGGGCATCATAATACTTATGCAATGGCACTGGAGTAGACTCTTGCATCTTCAAAAATAAAAGTATAAAAATCTCTGCCAAAAGTATTGCCTGAATGTCTTGGTGGTATCAGGACGTCTGTGCTCTTTAGGTAATAAACTGTGAGCTCCCTTTATTTCTTAGATGTATCTTTGCATCCCCCTTTCCTGAGTTTGTTTCTTTGATTTTCTGAGCAGCTGTGTCTGTTTTCTTAATACCAATAAGGTTGGTACAGGGTAAACACTGGTAACAGCGAGTGGATGGGACAGAGTTGTATAGTGTAGCCGGCAGCGCTGACAGGCTAATGGTTGACAGGAAGGGAACACAGCCTCCACTTCAGGTCATGGCTCTGAAAAAAAAAGGCCCCTCTGCTAATAAAGATAAGCTGGATTGCAGGACAATCTGGCAGGAATATTCCTGTCTCCCCTTGAAAAGAATTGTGCTGTGTGGTAGTGGGAGGGGGAGTGGAGAGCCTAAAATTTCGCYCCTATCTGTCAGAAATCATCATCAGAGAGAGTTTTATTATTGGGAAAGTCAGACCTCAAGCCTTTGCTTTGACCGCAGAGGTCAGAGGTGTTTATGTTTCTTTCAAGATATTGAGTCCGGAGTTGAGGTCTGGCATTTGGCTGGTGACTGCTCAAGAGGAGGATTTGGCTTCTGGCAGAACATAAAGCCAAATGACAACAAAGCCTTCCTTTCAAGCTATCCAAATGAACACATTTCTAATCTGAAATTCAAATACTTGACAACAGAGAGCCTGTGAGCTGGGCTTTGAACAGGAAATTGCTTCATGGTTTTAGCATAATGAATCAGGCAGTTAGACTAAATCCATTTAGGAGAAGAAGAATGCTTTCACATGCTGTGTGAAAGAGGAGGGGGTGGGGAGGGAGGGGTGAACCTTTATAATTCCCCAAATTTCTTAGGACTTACACACACAAATGCTCTGTATAAATTTTATCTGCTGTGTTCTCTGATTAGAATGTGGAAACCCAGGTTTCAGGAAGCATCTTTGTTAGAAGATGCAGTGTCTTGTATGGTTGGAGGAAATGGAGGTGACAGGGACAGGTCAGGGAACTGCTGTGCTGTGCCCTTTGCTACCCCTGCTGGTGGCCAGTGCATTGCATTGGGAAACCCCGTTTTAGTCCTTGTCAGTGTTGAATCAGACAGCTGCTGCGGTATTACCTAGTTCTGCAGAAGCTCCGGAGGGAGGGACTTGGAGCASAGGAGGCTGCAGCATCCGTGGATCAGACTGTAAGCCCTAAGTCAGAAGCAGGCTCCTCTGTCAGCAAGGCTTGTGACAACAGAGGTGGAGGAAGACTGGTTCAGGAAGGAGAGACAAATTCATATGCTGTACAAAGGTGGTAGGCCATGCAGTAAGTCAGGCCTTGAGAGAGCCCCCKGCATTCCTGGGGAAGGACAGAGCTAGAGAAAGTGGAAGAAGTTACAAAAGAAAGAAGCAAAAAGTAATGCTTACCATGGGAGTACGTACACACAAGGAGACATAGATAGGGAGGTTGAATCTTGTCTCTGGAGAGATGGGTGCGCTGCAGGAGCAATAGCAGCCATGTACCCTTGYGTCTGGGCCCTAAGAGCCAAGATTCAAAAAGACATGTGGCGCTGCTGTGTAACACGCCCCTAAACTGTTCCCCTATGCCTCACTTGTAAGGAAAAATAAATAAGTGCAATTTCTTTTTAATCGTTGTTCTTAACTTTCATATCATGGAAAAGTAAAGCTCTTGTAGGCATGGAGATGAAGACCCTCGAGATAGATTATGTTGCAGAGATGCAAAACAAAACAAAACAAAAAACAACCAAAACATGAATGCTGTTCTCTAAAGCACAGCATTTCATTCCATGATAATAAGTGTAAGTGGGTCTGGAAGGATCAAAGCCAAATTAAATCCCTGTAGGAAAGTCTTCAAAGCTCCCAGCAAGATTTCTTCAATATGGGTCCAGAAGCTGGGCTACATCTATCTACAGGCCCCCAAAACTTTTACAGACTCAAGGAAGTCTAAATTCCTAAGAGATGACAGTGGCAGAGATGAGGGACATCAGGGGCCCCAGAGACAACAGAATCTAACTACCCAAGCCCTTCTGAGACAATGGGAGGAGAGGCTATGTGTCACGTGAAGGGAATTAGGGCTGTGTTTGGCTTTAAGAGGCCTATTCATGGCCTCTTAATAATTCTTCAGATTCCATGTTTTATCTTAAAAAAAAAGTACTTGCACGGTTTATTTTAAATCCCACCATGTGTTGTCTGTCTTAATATAAAAGTGTTCTGAAATATCCATTACCAAGCCCCAGCCAGCTTTAACAGAGAGATGCCCACTTACTGTGAGGCTTTGAGGATGCCTGGCTCCCTGCCAGGGACTCTCATCCAAGTTGACAAGCAGAGACCCAGGTCCAGCTCTTGACAAAATCATTATGAACCAAGTTGCTCAAGACCCAGCTCTGACTCTTGCTTTTGTATTCAGTTCTGATTGAAAATAACTCAAACAGGCAATTCTGGCTTTCCCATGCTGCCCCTAAAGCCTGACGTGAGCAGGAAGCATGCGACGATGGCTCTTGTCTTTGTCTCCATCCCGACCGATGGGGACTTGTGCATCCCTTTTGGAATGATTCTTCCCCCCCCCTTCTGGCACATAAAATATAGTTCGACACAAATTGYTAACAATATATGCAAAATGGATTCTTCTTTTTGTTTCTTAAATTCCTCCTTACGGGGATCGGCTCAGAATGGGCGGGCCCCTCAATAGACAACACACTCACATACACTTCCTTTTGTATTATTCTTGGGCTCAGGCTATCTTGACTTCTAGAAATAGTTGTCACAATTGGATCTTCGAGTTGACATTCTGGGTAGATATTTGGATAGTAAGAAGTGATAGCATAAAAATGAACTGATCGTTTTATTCAGTGACATTTAGGGTTCAGTCTGAAATATCACATAGCATACTGCCCAGTGGTTACTCTGGAATCAGACACCTGTAGGTTTAAATCGACCTTCAGACAGCATGACCTGAGGTAAATTACTCCGTACATTTCTGTCCCTTTATGTGTAAAATGGAGCCAACATACCTCACTTTATGAGATGAATCATGTAATGGGCTCTTTGTATGGTGTTGGTGTGCTATAAATACCCAATGAAGGTTAACAAATGAAGAAATAAAAATACACCATGCAATTTTAATTTATTATAATAAATAAAACTTCATTCAATACTAATAGTGATATTAGAAATTCTTCTTTCAGCTCTTCCTCAGAAGGCAAGCTCACCAGGTGTTAAGTTTGTATCTTAATTATCAAATTGATAGGTACCTGCTCCATGCTTTCTCTGACAAACCATGGCTAAATACATGTTTTCTCCATCCCAGTGAACAAAATATAGCCCTAGCTTGCCTCCTTGACCATGAACACTGKTTACTTGGATATACAAGTTCAACATTATTTTTTTTCYCTTAACATTTTCACTTCCTTGGCCCTGCCAGCGTCATCTAATAACTTCAAGGCAGATTAATCCATTAAAAGGTGTGCTCCTAGTGTTTAGTAATTGCCAGTGAAGTCTAATCAGATAGCAAGTAYTATGGAAGAGGCTTCAAGGAAGACTATAAGATAATTAAAACATAAAGGTTATGCAAAAGTAGCAAATCAATAGAGACAGTAAACATGGTTTATCAACAGTCCTGAGAACATTTTTTTTTCAATTCTAAAATGTAAATGGACTTGGGGAGAGAGCACATGCTAGGATGATAGATAGGGCTCTTGTAACTGTTTAATTAACTCCAGTTTCCTGCATGTTAAAGGTTGCCGCAGCCCACTGGCTCATGTAACAAACCCTCTTAGGATTTCGTTAGCCGCTGTCTGATATGAAACTCAGACAGCCTTCCTTTCTTCCTGGGTTAAGTTTTGCCCCGCTCCTCTGGAGACCTTATCAAAACATGGCCCTCTGTTTTCTCTATAAATAAATACACAGATATTTTCAAATTCAGCTAAAATGGTTTGACTTTGTAATCAAGGTTAAAGACACACACACACATACACACACACACACACACACACACACACACACACACAGCCTAACTAATGAGAAGAGGTTGCTAGAAAGAACTGCATAATTAAAATTATGTATTAAAATTCACACACAGGCAGTGTGCATAGAATTTCAGAAAAACCATGGCAGCTTTCTAGATGACTCATTTGCTGTTTTAATTCCTCTGTAATACAGGCTATTTTATAATTAGCCACCAAACTGTGGCACTTGGTTAGTTCAAACTGAGAAAAAGGGTAAATAGGAATATTTATATTTGAAAATACTACTCTTGAGTACTGAGCCAAGGACAAGTGATTTACATTTCTCAGGAAGTCATTTGAAGTGGAATGTACTTTTTTTTTTTATTCTTACAATCATATAGTAATTCAAAGTATATGAAGGGTTCGTTTGAAGACTTGCAATGTTTATATTAAAAAAATCACCATGAGGGCTAAGTGTTATTTAAAAGAAAAATTCTTTTGTCAGCCCAGTAGGATTAGGTTTCACACAATTAACTTTATCATTAGTAAATAAAAGAGTTACTTAACCTTTGCCCCTGCAGAGCTTCTTGATATTTTGCTTAGTAAAGGGCAAGAAACCTATTATGGTTTATTTATTCCCTTTGTTAGAAGGTTATTTCTGAAGATTGTGATATAGAAACACATAATCCAGTGTTTGTTAATAAAGATCTATTTACTCCAGGGTTTAGAGAGCTGGCTATTGTATAATGCTCATTAGTGCCATAAACAGGAGACCTTTCTCTGATGTTCCCACGGGAAAGGTTATCAAGCTGTCAACGGAGGACTCATTTTCTTTAAATTAAAAACCACTGAGGTGTCCTGGGTAGAGGATATTAAAGCCTGTGTAGTCAAGCCATGTTATTCCACGGTGAGCTGAGAGGATACATACACACAGCATGGGCGTCTGAAATCAAATAGTAAAATGACAGACCGCTAGCTATGTATGATCTTGAAAATACCTCTTTTCCAGTAGTTGGGGTTTCCTTGCTGAAGGAGGATCTGAGCTTGTCCTTTCAAACAATGACTTAGAGAAGAAATTTTGCGCGTCTGCTTGCTGCATCCAGTTTTCAATAAATCTATACTTTCTCTGCCCTCTTCCATGTTATCAGTCGTCCACATCCCAGAGGAAATGCTCCAGGCTTAGGGTTAAATTAAGGTCCTGTCTCTAGTGATTGTCTGGAAAGCTGTCCACATCTTAAAAAAAAAACAAAAAACAAAAAACAAAAATCCTTATCTGCATCCTAGATAGCCAAGGGAAGGGTTGGTTCTGCTTCCTGTTGATGTCAGTGGAGGGATTATAGCTTGGCAGTAGAAAATGAAAAGAAAACAACAATTACATTTCATTATAAATTATGAATAGCTTGAACTTCAGTATATTGCTATGATGCTGAAATTGACATGGGACATGGATGTCCTGAATTCATGCTCCACCCTGAAAAGCTAAGGAGAGCATTGTCTTTCTTTCCTCCACAGCCCAGAGACATCTTTTGTGTTCATTTGAGAGAAGCACAATGTCTGACAGGAATACTGTGTTACAGCATCTTTCTTAGCATCCATAAAATAGAAAAGGGTACATCGATCATAAATTGGTTTTCTAAATTGATTTGTCTTAGTTGTTAGGATTAACCGAGGCCGAAGAGAACCAAATTATCTGACAGAAGCATTAAGTGAACAAATAGCATACATGTGTTTCCAACCTTAAGCTAAATTAAGTTAAATGTTACTCTATAGAGGAAAAACTAGGAAAATATTTCTTTATTTAATCTAGCAGGAGGGAGATAATTCCCAGAGGTTTAGCAGTTAAGCAAAAGCCAATTTACAAAATGAGAGAAGACTCACAATCACTTAATCATAAAATTTTTAGTCATAAAAATCTCTGAGGGGCAGGGTACAGGAAGGTATCAAGGATAACTACCCAGGAACAAAGATGGCGGCTTATTCTAATCTAGGCACAGTAGAGGAAGGGAAGGAAATTATGCTCTGATTTAATAAATATGTGTTGGGTATATATCATATGACAAACACACGTCTAGCCACTGGAAACATATGTGCTATTGATAGGACAAATCCATGTCTGCATGGGACTTTCGTTTTAATGAAAGAAAACAGACAGATGGTTAAATGTATTTGCGTAAGAGAAAGTATCTTATAGATAAGAATGCATGTAGGTAGGTATAGTAGTTGCTCATTTTGTAAACGTCCCTCAAGATGGAGGAGGAAGGGTTGTTTTGTAGATGAGTACAGAATAAATACTGCAAGCAAAGCAAGCAGCCGCCACACAGTTCCCAGTGTTCAGCAGTGCAAGGAATCTTAAATGGCTGGGGGAGAGGGTGGGAGGAGACAGAGAGACAGGCGGTAGGCTGAGGMATGCTTGCAGTAGATCCCGCAGCACCTTGGAGGTCATTGTGAATGCTTTGAAGATGATGATCAAAGGAGAATTGTTATTTGTCATCTTAGTTTTAGGGCACAGCTCATTCTGCTGTGTGCAGCACAGGGTAGAAAATGTGAGGTAAAGTAAGGAGAAAGATAGGACATTGTAGCGATCACCTGATGACACTTGGAACAAAATTCCGAGAACACAAAAGGTGAGAAGCCAATTCAGATATGTTTTGAAGGAGACAAAAAGAAAAAAAAAAAAGACATATTAGTTGAATGGCTCTAGCCAGGAAGACAAAGGATACCAGGGACTTAGGCTGGTGAACTTGGAAAACCAGTTATTCTTTATTTACTGATAGTGGTGTGATTTTTAGAAAGCACAGAACTGTGTAGGTGTAAGTAGCTGCTAGGCAACTGACATTTGTGCTGAGAGATGGCCATTGAACCATGCTCCGTGAAGGTCTCCTGTGGTCCTAACAAGAATGAAATCAGTGAAGTCATGAGGATGGATTCCTGGTTTGAAGAGCTAGCAAATGCATGGTAGGAGTTTGGTTGTCAATATGTGTGGAGAAATGACTAGTAATTGAGAAAGATCTTGGTAGAGTTGCTTTTAAATTTAGAATGTTATCGTGTATTATCATAGGAACAATGACTCAGACATATACTAATTGAAGACCCTTTTTTTTGTGTGCAAATCTTACTGTCTAGGTTGTAAACACACGTAGCAGTGATCTTAGGTAGGACCAGAAAATTCCAAATCTGTCACTCAGTTAGGGCACACCAGGTCTACATTCATAAATCTAACTATACATTCAAACATAGGGGTGGTGGTGAATCATTCACTCTGTCAGAGGAAAATGAATACATCAAAACATCACAAATTTAATACTCTCACTTTCTGTTGCTAAAAATGATTTCAAAGTAAATAAAGACTGCTAGGCATGCTTGAACGGTGAAGGTGTGTGTGAGTGTTTCAGGCCAGTCTTTGTATAAAGATGCCACTGTGTAAACAGAAGATTGTGAGGACATTAGAAATTAGTATTTTCACAGTGTCACCACAACACTGCAGTTTCATGACTTCTTGGGGTTAGATTTCTGAAACAGTCCGAAGTTGCCAACACACGTGTCTTAATGAACAGGGCTGCAGGTGAGGCCCGGTCCCTGTGCTTTCCCTGACATCATTCCATTATCTGGATGGTCCTCTTCTAGTCTAGAGCACCAACTCACACTTGAAAGTATGGTCCCATTGCGTGACCTTATGTGGGAGTTATCTTGATATACTCTTTAGGGTTTGTCCACACTGAAATTATGAATTTCCCCAATTATTCCCCAAAAGCTCATTTAAAAAAGAAATTCTCACCTTTTTCATGGTTTTGACAAGTGTTTTATTTCTTTACCCAATTAGGTTTGAGAACTTACACACATGCTTATAGAAGTCGTCCATATTTCCTCAGCATTTATACTTGTCCTGTTTTTAAAGCTTCATTAGACTTAACAAGTACAAATCCTGTGTTTCTGAACCACGACAGGGCATGAGATCCTGCTGAGCCTGTCCTTTCTAGATATGGAGCTAGAAAACAGACATGCTTGAGTAACCCTGTTGAGAGGAACTCAAGGGAAGGGTCTTGGAGAGCGTGAAGGAGGAAGGGTTATGTATCCAGGTCCTGGGAGATTACAGGGGTGTCCAGAAATGTGAGCCGTGCCTGACAGAGCCCACCTGCGATGTGTGCATATTCCAGTTTTGTTATTTTCCAGCAACAAATATTGCCACCTTGGTTTTAGGATATCTCTATTTTTTTCTATTGCATCCAGAAAGAGCTTCTTTGCATGTCTTTCTGTGCAGCTTGTGCTTACATGTGACTTTGTAAACTAGAGTCTATCTTCTTCTCCGCCCATGGGTTTTACCTGCTCCCAAACTCTTATAACAGTTGCTCTCGTTATAAGCAAGACTATGACTTAATCACTTTAATTCGCTGCTTCTTAGTGGATCCATTTTCAGATTGAATACTTTTCTTTCTGACTATTATATATGTGGCACTGGGAGCACTATCAATCAGTCTCAATCTCTGTCATTTCCTGCCCTGTTTAACCTCTGGTCTTTCAGCAAAGTTCTTGGCTTTGACTAATGTCTATAGTCATATGATCTCACCTATTTGCTTCTCCTCCTTAAGATACCAGCTCGAATATCAGTCCCAAAAGCCATATCTAGCCAGACCTGTCTTCCTATGGGAGTGTTTTCTCTATAGTCTCCTGGGACAGCTACAAATTTTGCAAGATTTGGGTGTCCATTTCTCCTGTTAAACTGTGAGCATCATGGAACTGGAACATTTATTCTTTGGGTTAAGAATTATGTTCCTAGCTCCTTGCAGAGTATTTGGTACTTCGTAGGATGTAAAATTTAACTAACGCTGTTGGATTCATTCAATGTTTTATTTAGTTCTTTGCTACTGAATAAATCTCTAATGTTAAACAATCTCAGAGACAAGGCCCCGAACATTGCTTTTTTTGAGAAGTAGAGTCATATCAAGGAAAAAAAATATAGTTTTTTTTCCATATATGCTTTGTGGAAGGGATTTATAGTTTTTTTTTCATATATGCTTTGTGGAAGGGATTTGAGAAATGGTAGACTTACAGGAAGTTCTAATACATAGCATCAACTCTATTCAGGACTGAACAATTCTATTTTTTTCTTCTTAGGATCATGTCAGCAACACTGTTACCTTTAGTAATATACCCCTGGGAGACCAGATTAGTCCAGTGGTTGAGTATACCTTATAAATGTGTTTATTGACCTGACAGTTTGGAGTAGGTGGCATGGAGCAAACATACAAGACAGATGAGAGAGACAGGGATGAGGGGGAAATACTTGAGTATTAGACTTTAGGCTTAAATATGTTCATTCTATGTGAGAGAAATTCAGGAACGTCAATTGTCTGATAGTCATTGACACAGTGGGGAAAAGTAGCCCTTTCCAGGTTACTGGTGCCTCACATTTTTTTCCCTCTCAAATCATTTGAGGATTTGACTGGTTTTGTTTCAATCCCTTCCTGGTGTTTTGGAAATGATTAGAATAAAAAATTCAATACTAATCTAAGAAGTACAAATAACTCTCACGGTTGATAATCAGAAATTTCTTACAATAATAGTGTGCTGTACTATTGATTCAACTCTAATTTCTGAGGTCATATTTCCCCCATAAACTCTTCTGAATGCCTCGGTAGTGAACTATACCCATTTAAAAAGACAATAGCTAAAATCCAGATCATAGCCAGTTTTATGGAAGAATGTTACAAAAAAAGCTTGTTGACTACTCAGTGCTGTACTTGAGGAGACCTTTATTATCTGCCTAATTCTTACTTTTATTTTTATACTTAATTTATGACACTGTAAAGCTATACAAACTGTTTTTTCTTGAATCAACCATATACAGCCACCTAGATCACACCAGTGGGGTGATTTGATGGACAGGGGCCCAGATAGATAAAAGCCAAATGGAGAAGCAAAATCAGAGCCTTAGGAGAGCAGCAGGTCCCCTGACAGTTTATAAAAGAACAAACCACAAGATGAATTTCTTTAATGAAAAAAAAAAAGAAGCAAATCACAACCACATGCTTTACTTGCAGAAGATAAATAATGAGATCAGAGTTCATTTTAAAAGTCAGATTCTCCCACTTTAGAGAGCATTTGCCTATGAGCTGCCATGAAAGACTCCTGGACAGATGAGCTCATTAAAACATCCCTGATCACTCTTTCTCCTTTGTACCTTGGGGTTTGGCAGGAACATTGCATCCTATTGTCTCATCATTTATTTTTCTAAGTCTTCTGATCCTCCTGCTTCAGCATCTCAGATGCTGGGGTGCAGGGTGTACAACCAAACATACTGCAATAAAAGGTTCGGTGTTGGCTGTTTGTAGTGCTCTGGTGCCAGGGATCAACCCCAGGGCCTTGTGCATGCTGGGTACCACTTACCTAGTTCATATTATGGTTTGTCTGTATTTATATATAAGCGCCCTATTCAAAAGAATGCAGATTCTTGATGGCTGAGTTTCTACATTAACAAGAATGTTTGTTTCATACACATTCAGTTGAAATCTATTAGAGAAACAAGACATTGCTGTAGGCACAAGAAGGGAAGAATTTGAGGCGTACGTAAGCTTTTTACTAAGCCTTCGAACTAGTTGAAATGGTTAAATTCATGGAAAACGACATTCAGGAAATCAGTAGGCACAACCATCACCGATACCCCAATGGATACAGGCACCTTAGAGAACAGTTCTAGGAACACGATTGAAGCAAGTTTTGTTTATGTGCTGCCAGCATCAAGCCAGCATCAAGCTGCAGGAGCTTCTGCAGGTCTGCATTCGAAGTCATGTGCAAGTTCCTCTCATTTGTTGACCCAACCTGAAACAGGAAAAAAAAAAAAAGGCCTTCTAAGTCCTAAATACGGAGTGTAACGTAAAAGAAATTAAAGCATCCGGTTAACAATAGGCAATCTGGACACACCTTGACTAGTCTTAAAATCCCGAGTCATGTCTTCTTTTCAGCAGAAACGCTTTTACTGACTCCTGCCAGCGTGCGCTCCTGTGTAGTCTAGTCAACTCTCTCCCAGTCCCACGATTCATTAAAAACCAACGGTGGTCTTCATTTTTCTTATTGCAACTAAGGGAAAGAAGGAAGAGAGCAGACCATCAAGGGAGAGAAACATAAACACTAATGCCCAGCTCCCTTTCTTCTTTGTCCTTTCTCATTCTGTCTAAGTCCTAGCTGCTAGGAGTCACAGCCCGTGGAAGGGTGCCGCCCACATTGTGGGTGGGTCTTCGCTCCTCAGTTAAATCCCTCATAGACATACTGAGAGATTCTCTTCTAGGAGATTTTGATTCCAATCACACTGACAGGGAAAATTAATTATCATACCTGAGTACTAAAGGCCATTTTTCTCCCTCCTTTAATTTTGGAAAATGGTGATGTTATTTATAATACCAGTATTTCTAGTGAGTAGATTTATTTCTTCCTGCTACTACTTTCAAATGAGAGAAGATATTTTCCCAGTCCTTGTGTTTGGTTTTGTGACTTTCACTTGCACAGAACAATGGAATGGAGGGGAGGGACGGGGGTGTGGGGGGACAGCACAGACCCAGTTCTCACCAGAAGTGTTCATAAACAGTRCTGTCTTTGCTAACTGTCGTGTTCTTTCTCTTGTCAAAAAGAATTGTTTATTCTAGATCAGGGCTTTCGGCCTGGATCCCAGAAGAAAATGATATGTGGAAAAAAGCCCATTCCAACCTGGAACTGTGTAGCGTGGACAGGGAAATATACCTCATCATATAAAGCACTAGGAATCTGGGCTTTACGTGCTGCAGCCGGACAGAATGGTGGCTATTCCTCCTCTATCCATGTTCCTGCTGCATTGCCTGGCTTTTGAATTCAATTCACATCCCCCCAATCTAACATTCACTAGTTTTTCTTGAGAATAAACACACAGCACCGACGGAGGCTGGGGCGGCATAGTGGGTGGGCCTATGCCTCAACAGCCTTCCTGTGCTGGGACATTACTCATCTGGAGACGGGGCACACTGTCCAGCCACCAGAAGGGGGCAATGGAGGCTTGTTGTGGCCCCCTCAAAGTCCCCTTTTAATATGTGATTTTAAATCTCTCCTGATTTCAGAGATCTTTTCTGACTTTAAAATCCATTTTTTAAAGTCAGATGTGGTAGTCCACTTCTTTAATCCCAGCATTCAGGAGGTAGAGGCAGAGGCAGGAGAGTCTCTGAGTCAAACCCAGCCTCATATACAAAGTGTGTTCCAGGACAACCAGGGCTACACAGAGAAACCATGTCTCAAGAAACAGACAAATAAACAAACAAAATTCATTTTTTGTTCTATTTTTTTTTCTTATAGAGGAATTTTAATCCAGCCACACAGCTGCTCTGGCAAGGGATCACATCCCAAACCCTTCTGGTTATGTGTGATCTGGCTAGAATAACACAA
>BDUI01001706.1:30954-43230 GCA_002335545.1 Apodemus speciosus | reverse complement strand
TAGCCCTGGAACTCACTCTGTAGACCAGGCTGGCCTCGAACTCAGAAATCTGCCTGCCTCTGCCTCCCAAGTGCTGGGATTACAGGCGTGTGCCACCACGCCTGGCTTGGCACAGCACATTTAAGAAGACCCCTGCCTAATATGTAACTGCATGGAAGGGGCATAACACTCCTAAGAGCACTCTTGCCTTGACTCCTGAGATGACTCTGATACCCAGAGGCTCTGGACACTATTAAGAGGAGCAAGTAAAAGGTAGAGAAATGAAAGAGAAAAGAGAAGCAGAAGGATATGTAAACCATGAAGAGAGAACTGGCAGAAGTGGAGACAGAGATAGTGGGAACAGCCTGGTGTGAAGAGCTGGTGATGCCTCCTAAGACCATGGTGAGGTCCTGGGTTGTGCTGCAACTGAAGATCTTGTTGATGTCCACGGCCTATGTAGAACTGGCTCAAACCCTTGCTTGCACATCTTGGGAGAGCTGGCTCTGAGGTTGTGACAGCAAAAGCTCTGACCTCTGCCTAGCCAGCTCTAGTACTTGCAATGGCAGCTGCACATCACCCAGGAATCACATCCTCTGTAAAGTGGCATTGATGAAGGAGAGATGCCCTCCCCACCTCTTTGCCCCTTGCCACCTGTGGCAGACAGGAATGCTGGTCCCAAAGGAGTCATGAGAGCAGGAGAGTTGTCTTCCCTGCAGCACTTGGTAGAGTGGCCCTGCACCCTGCCTGGGCAGCACAGTAGAGCTGGCCCTGGTGATGAGTATGCTGAAATGACCCAGAGGGTAGGAGCACAGGAGAACTGGCCCTGCCACTGGTCTCCTGTATTGTGGCATAGATGAGGAAGAGATGCTCTCCTTCTCCTACCCTCCTCATCTGTCACCATCTATGGCAGGGAGGAGAGCTGGCCCCGGGATCATGAGAATAGGAGAACTGGCCCTGTCTCTCACTGGTTGCAACACTTGAGGGTGCAGGTCTTGCACCCCCAAYGGGCAGCAGGGTAGAGCTGACCCTGATGGGTCATGATGAGTTGGCCCTGGGACATGAGAGCGGGAGAGTTGGTTCTGCCCTTGCAGTTAAACTGGGCAGGACTGGAGAGCTTGCCCAGGTGGTATAGGTGTGAACAGCTCAGATACCTATTAGGCCCAGATCCAGAGCTTTGAGTTGGCCCATCCCAACATCTGTTCCATTGAGGAAGTGCTGGAGTGTATAAAGAGATTGTTCTTACAGATGCAAAACTACAGGATCTCCACGACACAGGGCAACAACAGGATATCTGAAAGGAGTCCCAGTGAGGTTCCAATATGACAGTGAAACAGAAGTCAGAATTAAACTAATGATTCATTGCAGTCAATATTTGCAACCAAAAAAGTGTGGACAAAAGGGTATACTGTGAGACACGCTGTGACACATTACAGCTTCCAAGATTATTTTTTTCTTTTGGAAGGAAGGTTGCAAGCATGGAGGTCAAGTATGACGGGACAGGGATATGAGTAGAACTGAGGTGAATAATGAGAAATTTACAAAGAACCAATAAAAAGTGAAAAAAAAAACTTAAGAATGGAAAGGTAGAAAAATGGGAAGGTAGAAAGGAATGAAGAACACTGAGCGGACACTTAAGGAAGGTAACATGAATGAGCACAGCCTTTGTAAAAAGTAACCACTGCATGTCCTAAGAAACTTAAATGTGTATAAAATTAGTACTGATGATAATATAGTTCAAATAGTTACATAATTGCTATACTTCCACAAATAGAAAATCTGAGATGGGAGTAAATGGACTTAAAATGTTCAACTTGAACCAGAAGACCTGAAGTGACTTTTATAATTATAATTTGTAAGTGATTTGAGACACACTTTTCACTTTGCACAATTTGCCTACAAAATAAAGGAACATTAAACAAATGGCACAGGTGGCTTCCRTTGTCAACCTGACACAAACCTAGAGTCATTTGGGAAGAGGGAACCTCAACTGAGGATTGTCTATACTGGACTAACCTGTGAGACTATCTGGGGTGTGTGTGGGGGAGAGGGGGTTGGTGTTCTTAACTGCTAATTGAGGAAGGAGGGACCAGCCTATGGCAGTGCTACCCCAGGCAGGTGACCCTGGACCATCCAGACAAAAGCCAGCTAAACAGGTCAGGGGAGAGCAGGCTGGAGAGCAGAGATTCTTCATGGTCTTCCCTTCAGTTCTTGCTCTGAGCTCATTCCCTAAATTTCAGCCTTAGCTTCCCTTGATGATGGAATGTAACCTCTAAGCCAATTTTAATAAACCCTTTCCTCCCCAAGTTGCCTTGGGTCATGTTTTTTAATCACAGGAACAGAAAGGAAAGTAGGGTGATGAGTAAAATATTTTTAAAAGATAACATTCTAGTAGTACAAAAATACTGTTACTCTGCCTATAGTGAAACCAGAACCAAAGAAAGGCAAGTCAAGAGCAAATTGAAGAGAGACTCAAGCAGTCAGTCTTGTGTGACGATTTCCAGGCTTCCCTCCCTGCCACTCTCTGAAGTCTTTATGCTTGCTGTCATCAGTCTTCTAGACATGCCACAACAACAATGACTATGATGTAGCTCCCTTCTGCAAAGAGTTCATCTTCTGGTGTGTGGTGAGACATTTTTTTTCTGAAAATGACTTTGTTCTTCGAAGAGAATAAACTTTTGCTTGACTTTACAGCTAAATTAACAATATACCTGGAGGCCATTTAAGAATTTGTACCCAATCTGTTCTTTTATGTAATTGGYCTGCTTGAATTTGACCTGCTTGTAAAAGAGCCCGTATAGCCATCCTTCCTGTGCTTTGGGTTTCCCATGTGATCGTATTGTATAACCTAAGCTAAATGTATAAATTTAATCTTAAGTATGGAATCTTCCATATATTACGTGTATGTATGTGTGTACTGTGGTAAACATTTGTTGAAAGCAAGCCACAGGTTGAAAGCAACCTTAAACAAAATAAATATCCCATAAATTTGTAAGCAAAATGTGGATATAGGTTGACATCACCTGTTTGCAGTTTTGAGTGTTCTCCATCGGTTGGGATCAGTAAAGGAACTTCTTGCCTTGTGAGACTCTTTATTTCTGTAAAGAATTCCTCATCTCTTTCCTACAGCATGTTTTCTGTGCCATTCAATAAATATAGAACAGAGCCTTTTTGTTAAGGACAGGGGCAAATACAGGCGCAGATTAGCCACACCATGTAAGCAACAGGGACAGACAGATTGGAACAACACAACAGATAGACAAGAGATGTGCCAATAACCATATAGTATAGACAAATGGAAGATAGGGAGATGAGAGTCCAAATTAGGCTCTCTCTTGGCTAAACTGATCCAAGAATAAGTGTGTRTTTTCATTTATTAATGTGCTATCCACACACTTTGGTGCATTCTCTGTGGATATCTTTGATGTGTTAACTGATGTACTTACTATTTTAGATGACTCACACATGCGATCWAATAGTTTTGATACTATATATTGTCACTATGTATTGTTCACCTTTCAAGTCATAGCAGCTTCCATTTTGATGCTGCTGATGGGGCTGTATTGATTGAAAGAGTTACCACAGGTGTAGAGTTCAATGGTTAGATCTAAGTGATGAAAGTACTACTTTGGGTTTTTGTTGTTGGTTTTTGTTTTGTTGTTTTCGGTTTTTATTTTTTGTTTTTGATTCACAAAGGACAAGAAATAAAAAGCCTTTGTCCTACCAACATAACTTTTCTGTTGTTATTGAAGACCAGCCTTAGTCCATGGTAATCTGATAGTATGCATGGGATTATTTCAATCTTTTTGTTATCCGTTGAGGCCTGTTTTGTGACAGATTATATGGTCAGTTTTGGAAAAGGTACCATGAGATGCCGAGATGGTGTATTCATTTGTTTTCAGATGAAATGTTCTATAGAACATAACTTCTGTTAGTTTCACTGTGTCTCTGTTTAGTTTGTGTTTCCATGATCTGTCATTGATGAGAGTGGGGTGTTGGAAGTCTCCCGCTATTTTTGTGTGAGGTGCAATGTGTGCTTTGAGCTTTAGTAAAATTTCTTTTATGAATGTGGGTGCCCTTGCATTTGGAGCATAGATGTTCAGAATTGAGAGTTCACTTTGGTAGATTTTTCCTTTGATGGTTATAAAGTGTCCTTCCTTATCCTTTTTTGATAACTTTTGGTTGAAAGTTGATTTTATTTGATATTAGAATGGCTACTACAGCTTCTTTGTTGGGACCATTTGCTTGGAAAATTGTTTTCCAGCCTTTTACTCTGAGGTAGTGTCTGTCTTTGTCACCGAAATTTCCTGTATGCAGTAAAATGTGGGGTCCTGTTTACATATCCAGTCTGTTAGCCTATGTCTTTTTATTGGGGAATTTCGTCCATTGATATTAAGAGATATTGAGGAATACTGATTGTTGCTTCCTGTTATTTTAGTTATTAGAGGCAGAACTATGTTTGTATGGCTATCTTCTTTTGGGTTTGTTGAAAGAAAATTACTTTCTTGCTTTTTCTAGGGTATAGTTTCCCTCCTTGTGTTGGAGTTTTCCATCTATTATCCTTTGTAGGGCTGGATTTGTGGAAAGATATTGAGTTAATTTGGTTTTGTCATGGAATATCTTGGTCTCTCCATCTACGGTAGTTGAGAGTTTTGCTGGTATAGTAACCTGGGCTGGCATTTGTGTTCTCTTAGAGTCTGTATTACATTTCCCCAGGATCTTCTAGCTTTCATAGTCTCTGTGAGAAGTCTGATGTAATTCTGATAGGTCTGCCTTTATATGTTACTTGACCTTTTTCCCTTACTGCTTTTAATACTTTTATTTTTTTATTTTTTTATTTTTTTGTATATTTGGGGTTTGACTATTATGTGACAGGGGCAATTTCTTTTCTGGTCCAATCTATTTGGAGTTCGGTAGGCTTCTTGTATATTTATAGGCATCTCTTTCTTTAGGTTAGGGAAGTTTTTTTCTAAAATTTTGTTGAAGATATTTACTGATCCTTTAATTTGGGAATCTTCACWCTCTTATATACCWATTATACTTAGGTTTGATCTTCTCATTGTGTCCTGGATTTCCTGGATGTTTTGGGTTAGGAGGTTTTTTGCCTTTTGCATTTTCTTTGACTGTTGTGTGTTTTCTATGGTATCTTCTACACCTGAGATTCTCTCTTCTATGTCTTGTATTCTGTTGGTGATGCTTGCATCTATGACTCCAGATTTCCTTCCTAGGTTTTCTAGCTCCAGGGTTGTCTTTGTTATTTCTTTATTGCTTCTATTTCCATTTTTAGATCCTGAATGGTTTTGTTTAATTCCTTCACCTGTTTGGTTGTGTTTTTCTGTAATTCTTTAAGGGATTTTTGTGTTTCCTCTTTAAGGGCTTCTACCTGTTTACATATGTTCTCCTGTATTTCTTTAAGGGAGTTATTTATGTCCTTCTTAAAGTCCTCTATCATCATCATGAGATGTGATTTTAAATCAGAGTCTTGCTTTTCTGGTGTGTTGGGTTATCCTGGGCTTCTTGTGGTGGGAAAACTGGGTTCTGATGATGCCAAGTAGCCTTGGTTCCTGTTGCTTATGTTCTTGCTTGCCTCTTGCCATCTGGTTATCTCTGGTGTTAGCTGGTCTAGCTGTCTCTGACTGTGGCTTGTCCCTCCTGCAAGCCTGTGTGTCAGCACTCCTGGGAGACCAGATCTCTCCTGGAGGTATTTGGGTATGGAGAACTGTGGCACAGGGTCAACTCTGTGTGCTGTGGTACAGGATCAGATCTGGGTGGAAACTGGAAGGATCCTGCCCCAGGCTGCTCCTCAGTTGCTGTGTCCTGAGGTCTCTGGGCATATCCCTCTGAGCTGCAGTGGTGGTCTTACCTGTGCTCACAGGTTTGTCAGCACTCCTGGGAGCACAGGTCTCTCCTGGCAGTAATTGGGTATGGAGATCTGTAGCAGAGGATTAGCTCTGGATGCAGATCCAACAGAAACTTTCAGGGCTTCTTCATTTCCCCTCAGGATGCTGAACAACAGGTGTAGGCAGAGGAGACCCAGGATGACTCAACAGCTCATAACATTTCTTAGTTGCCAAAGACTATTTAATCTTAAGGTGAAGATGTTCTTTACTGGCATTCTATTTTAATTTTAGATCACTGAGGGTGGTTTGAGAGCATTAAGCAGGTAACAATGACTATATGGATGGCTTATAACAGTACCTGTGTCATGATGTCATTCATCAAGAGCTTTTTTTTTTTTTTTACTAGAATTTCACTTTTTTATTGTTTTTGTTATATGATATTGTCTATTGTTTTGAGATGCAGGTATTTTCAGAAAAAGAGGTAGAGAAAAAATAAGAATATTATGAACTGGGCATAGTGACACACACCTTTAATCAAGACCTTGTGAGGCAGAAGCAGGTAGATCTCTGTGATTTCAATGCAAGCCTGGTCTACATAGTGAGTTCCTGGACAACCATAGCTACATAGTGAGACTCTATNGTTTCCTCTTTAAGGGCTTCTACCTGTTTACATATGTTCTCCTGTATTTCTTTAAGGGAGTTATTTATGTCCTTCTTAAAGTCCTCTATCATCATCATGAGATGTGATTTTAAATCAGAGTCTTGCTTTTCTGGTGTGTTGGGTTATCCTGGGCTTCTTGTGGTGGGAAAACTGGGTTCTGATGATGCCAAGTAGCCTTGGTTCCTGTTGCTTATGTTCTTGCTTGCCTCTTGCCATCTGGTTATCTCTGGTGTTAGCTGGTCTAGCTGTCTCTGACTGTGGCTTGTCCCTCCTGCAAGCCTGTGTGTCAGCACTCCTGGGAGACCAGATCTCTCCTGGAGGTATTTGGGTATGGAGAACTGTGGCACAGGGTCAACTCTGTGTGCTGTGGTACAGGATCAGATCTGGGTGGAAACTGGAAGGATCCTGCCCCAGGCTGCTCCTCAGTTGCTGTGTCCTGAGGTCTCTGGGCATATCCCTCTGAGCTGCAGTGGTGGTCTTACCTGTGCTCACAGGTTTGTCAGCACTCCTGGGAGCACAGGTCTCTCCTGGCAGTAATTGGGTATGGAGATCTGTAGCAGAGGATTAGCTCTGGATGCAGATCCAACAGAAACTTTCAGGGCTTCTTCATTTCCCCTCAGGATGCTGAACAACAGGTGTAGGCAGAGGAGACCCAGGATGACTCAACAGCTCATAACATTTCTTAGTTGCCAAAGACTATTTAATCTTAAGGTGAAGATGTTCTTTACTGGCATTCTATTTTAATTTTAGATCACTGAGGGTGGTTTGAGAGCATTAAGCGGGTAACAATGACTATATGGATGGCTTATAACAGTACCTGTGTCATGATGTCATTCATCAAGAGCTTTTTTTTTTTTTTTACTAGAATTTCACTTTTTTATTGTTTTTGTTATATGATATTGTCTATTGTTTTGAGATGCAGGTATTTTCAGAAAAAGAGGTAGAGAAAAAATAAGAATATTATGAACTGGGCATAGTGACACACACCTTTAATCAAGACCTTGTGAGGCAGAAGCAGGTAGATCTCTGTGATTTCAATGCAAGCCTGGTCTACATAGTGAGTTCCTGGACAACCATAGCTACATAGTGAGACTCTATCTATCTATCTATCTATCTATCTATCTATCTATCTATCTATCTATCTATCTATCTACCTAATCTATAATTTGAATGCAAATGTAGTAACTATCATGTGTAATTTCTGATTCTATGTGACCATTAGATTTGTGTCTAATGTTGCTGGTAAATAATGACTAAATATGATGCTGAGTTGATAGCTATTTTATCAAAACTTAATTTTGAATCTATGATAATCAAATACAGGCATAATGATATTAGATAATACATAAATTGCTGTACATCATTGGATTGAAAGGCAATAATTTAATTAAGTCAGTTGACTGATAGACTATGTGAAATATTTATTTAAGAGAATAAGTTCTACATCTGTCATCCTATCAAATTTTAAAAATAATTGATACTTCTTTTTATGCTAATGAGTGACAAAATTAGATGAAATAGATGAAATTCTTCATCCTTGATATCATGTTCCACATTATGATTTTATTCTAGTTTTCATTTGTTTGCCATGCTAGCAGTACAGTATTTATCTCTATTATCTAATTTTTATGTCCTAATTGTGTTTTGTTTGTAGTCTCTATGCAAGTGAAACATCCATTATAGCACACATGATTAAAAGGACAAGGATAGTTGAATTTCTTCATAAAACCAAGTTGGATAGAATGACAACAGTCCTATAAAGGATCAATTTTTTCAGAAGAACTAAGAATGTGCTCTATATGATTTTGGTACAGATAGGAGAAAGGATCTATTTGGAAGAATTATCAAATCTTCACTTAATCTCTTAAAGGGCTACCTGAATAAATGCTAGCAATTTTGCATTATTAAAATTTTTGATGTATAGTTTTGATCACTTAGAAAGCTGAAGGAGCTATTTTCAGCTCCTCAACAATAGTAAAAAGTTTAAAGAATTATCTTCGTAAAATCTGTACAGCTCATTACTGAGCAAATTTAAAGACACATTAAGATAAGTTTCACTTTCAAATTCTAGTTTCAAAGGAAAAGATGATTGGGATAATTGACATTAAGTGCTGTTTTGAGTAGCAAACCAGTGACTTATTAATTGACGTTAAACAGGAAAAGTTTGTGAAATGATATTAAATTAACATTTACATTAAATTAATAAAGACTAGTTTGGTAGATGAGAAAAGAACTTTCCCATTAGTGGGAATTTCCATTAATAGAGTTGATATTAAATGAGCTCGATAACAGTAGATAAGAAGAGAAGGATGTCTGGCTGCTTACAAATGAGAATGGGAGAGAGAAAGAGACTGAGACAGTAGAGGACCATTACAAATAATGACATTTGCTAGAGAGGTGGTTGCAGTCATTACAGAAAATGTGAACACAAAAATACAACCAACGTCTGTTCCAGAGACCACAGAAAAGTCTTGACAAACTGCATTCTTCAACTTTCTGGTTATTATTGTGCTTTGAAAAATGTGTACTTTGGAAATCTTTCAACAGGAAGTGGAAATGGATTAATACYTTGAACAGGTGTGGGGTAACAAAGCCATGTATAACTACCTATTCAGTTGTAAGATTAATTTCTCAGATTTCCTTATAGGAACCTTTCATTAAAATATAAACTCTCAAAATTTATCAACCAATGTGTCTGATTAGTGAGTCCTCAGGTGGCTCTGAATTTATTTCTAGAGTCATTCCATTGGGTATGCAAATAGTATTGCCACCAGAATGTGAGGGATACTTTGTTTAAATCATGACCATTCCAGTGTCTGCTGGTGTTTGAGAAGGGACAGTCTGAATTTGTTTTGCAGGCTCCATGGAATTAGGGTCAAACTTTCCCATTAGTAGCATTAAGATGTCAGAAGTGATAGGTAGATTGATCATCCCAATGAATGATCATTTTGTCACACAGGCAGTTTCTAATGTAGGCTTCCATATGCCAGATTCCAAGTTTTGATAGACCAATCAGATGAACTCACCCATGACTTCCAATCTAAATCTAGTGTCAGAAATAATTATATGTAGAAGGAAGTGGCTCTGGCCATAGAGATGAAGACCTTAGCATGACTTAATTTAGATTGCAGTGCCTTGAGCTGATGTTGGTGGCCCATATTCTGGACCAGGGCCTGCCTAGTGGCAGCATCTTCACTGCCCATGGCCATCACATGGCTGCTGCAGTACCAACTGCATGGGTGGTTTCCTTTTATTCTTAACCCATGTTTTCCAGCCTTCTCAACAATTCTACAGATTAGAGTTGTCACAAATCAGAGTTGTCTGTTGGTCAGAAATGAGAACCTTGACTGGTATAAGTAAACTTAGGTTAAATTACATGGGTTATAGTGTATAATGGACATTCAATAGATGCTTGTCAAATGAATCTAATATCTGAATAAGATTCTTGATCCTCAAATTATGAATAATAAATGAAAGGTTTGAAGGAAATCTATAAATCATCCTTGAGATGCCTTGACCTATGGTGGTCAGCTGTGAGTTTTTAAGGGCATGAATGGCATAGAAAGCTGTAGTGATGCTTCTGTGGGAACCCTGAAACCCTTAGTATCTGGCAAAAACTAATTTGGGTTAAATAAAGTGTGTCTCCTTTCATGGCACATCATCTCAACTATCAAGGAATATGTTTTAAAAGTGGTTTCAGGAGCATTCCTTTAGGAACAAAAGCTCTTAATTTTTACCTTAATTCGTCTTAGTTTTATTTATGTTGTAGTGATAAATTATTCTGACAAAAAGCAACTAGGGTGGGAAAGGGTCTATTTGGCCACAGGTCCAGGTTATAGTCCATGATGGTGGGGAAGCCAGGATGACAGGGACATAAAGCAGCTGGTCACATCACATTGACAGCCATGAGGGGAGCAGAGAATGCATGTTTGCTACTTCTCTTCTAGTGTTCTCTCCTCTTACATAGTCCAGGGTTCTAAAATTAGGGTAAAGGTGGAACCCACTTTCAGGCTGGGCCTTACCTTATGGATTAATGTAATCATGACAGTCTCCCACAGACCTATCTGTAGGTCAACCTGATCTAGACAGTATTTTTCTGAGATCTCTGATGTGTCCCTTGTCCTTTTTCTAAGTTATATTATCACTGAAACCCTATCATGAAATTATTACCCCATGTAGTAACTGTGAGAATTGTCCTAGCCTAGCATTTTATCACTGTTCCTAACCTGGGCACTGGTGGCACATTCATTTAATCCCAGCACTTGGGAGGCAGAGGCAGGCGGATGGATCTCTGTGAGTTGAAGGCCAGCCTGATCTACAGAGCAAATTCTAGTACAGTCATGGTTATACAGAGAAACTCTGTCTAGAAATCAAAAACACAAACAAACAGAACAACAACTAAACAAAAGCAAGAAAAGAAAAAAATTAATAATCATAAACCACTGTCATTTTTATAAATGTTCCTTAAGGATTTTTTTTTCTGCTGTTACTGAAATAAGTGCCTCCAGAGCTTTCTATTATACTGTCTCCTAACAACGAGAGCAGTGTCTCTATTAGGGATGCTAAAACTCTTCCCAAGAATATGTCTGCTCATTAATGATGAATCTCTTCTGTTTTAGGAAAGCCTGTTCATTGTGTCACGAGGTGCTCAATCTGAAAACTGTGTAGTCAGACATTGCCCTGAAAGAACTTAGATGTGGGTAGCCACTAACTAATATAGAAATTAGAATGTGCCTCACCACTGTTGTGGATTTAAGGAAGAAATCAAGAAATATTAGATCAACCAGAAGTCAACCTGAACAAAGCAAGAACTATCCTATATGAGCTCCTTAGGGGAGACTCAGCAAGCGGTACAGAGGTACCAGTATCAGGGCTTAAAAGATATGAGGATGCTTGGCTTTTCTGGATTTCAGTGACTTAATTCTCCTACATTCCTTTCCTTATTAGGTCAAATAGTACTTTTAAAAGAGCAAAATAAAATTAGAACAAAATGTGACTGGAATTTCAGATTTCACTTGCTTTCAATTCATTTTCCATTCAGAAAAATGTTGAGAAAGCAGGTTTATTTTTTTAATGTTCACCCAATTTTATTAAGATTACTTAGTTAGAATCCAATTTTATAGAAGCAGCAAAAGGGAAACAGAAGAAAATATTTGGGATTCCAGAAAGCAGAGTCTCCCAGGCAACCTTGCACAGAATGTTGCAGTGTTACCGTTAAATGCCTGCAAACCGAGCTTTGTCCCTGAGTCTGTTTGAGGATGGTTGGGAGTCAGGTGGAGGGTATTTTCCAGCTCATCCTCTCGGAAAGATCAGCCAATCACAGTCACTAGAGATTCTTCAGTAGAAATGTTGTTCTGCTTTTGGATACCATTAAGTAGTCACAACTTCAAAGACACAATGTCTGCAGAAAGGGTGGTCCTCTCGAGCAGGGATGTGTTAGAGCCTAAAGCCAGTTTCAGGTGTGTGTCTTACACATGGGTGTATTCGCTTGCTCTCCTGAGATCAATTTTACCATAATGGTTTTTATATTCACCCTTTGCAAAGGGAAAACCAAACTATCTACAATGGATCAATCACATCAAATACACGAACACTCAGAGGCCACAGCCCTCAGGGAAGCTTAAGCTTCTTAAATGCTGTTTTGGAAAATGTTCAGTGAATCTTACTTTCCAATCAGCCTCAGTCTAAATGATAGCTATTCCATGCTAAAAGCAATTTTCAGCTGAGTTTATATGGGTGTGCATGTCTGTTTAGCTAAAACATAAATTGCCAAGACTTGGTTCTTTGCAGAAGAAGAAG
>BDUI01001706.1:20248-30849 GCA_002335545.1 Apodemus speciosus | reverse complement strand
AGAAGAAGAAGAAGAAGAAGAAGAAGAAGAAGAAGAAGAAGAAGAAGAAGAAGAAGAAGAAGAAGAAGAAGAAGAAGAAGAAGAAGAGAGATTTGGAGAGAGAACGCAGCTGGTGGGCAACTTGAGCAGTTCCGCAGAGGGGATAGAAACAGACTTTAGAAAATGATTCAAGTGGAAATGGAGAATTCCCAAAAGCAACTTTGGGCCTTGCTTCTGTTTTCTCTGAAACATTCCCCGTGGCACTCCCTCCACATTTTCTSKGGTCCTTGTTTAGATGGCCCCTTTCTGAGATGCGAGCACCTTGTTTTAGATTGAAATCTTTTATCCTCAGTATCTCCTCTCTCCAGCCTCTTGCAATATCTCTCCTGAGAAAGTACCAGCCCCAGACATACTATCTGCTTTCCTTATTGTTGTTCCCAAATGAAGGTGAGAAGTACTTGTTTTGTTCATGTTTTATTACCACACCTTGAAGAGACTAAGTATGCAGGAACGCAAATGCCATATACATGAGGGAGGAGAGAGAAGTAGTCTGAAGACTGCAGCCTCTTTTGCGCTTGCTGGAGTTAGAAGTGCAATGTGAACGGAGACCGGGGTAGAGTTGCCATATCTAAAACCATTGTCTTGGGAGGCAGAGGGAAGCTGACCGTACTGCAGAAAGAACAGCTGTGCTGTATCCTGAGACAACAGAAGATGGCTGAATGGCAGAGTAAAAGCAGTAATCACAGGCCACATACTCTCCAGAGGATGAAATTCCCATCCTTGAAATTTCCTCTTTCCTCCTTATCTCCCCCATGCGTTTGCAAACTCTAATATGGACAAGAGGTATGCTTTCTGTCTCTCTCTACACTCTATGTGGCAACAGGATACTACCTTATAGCTCCTCTGTCTCAAAATCTAATTTGCATTAAAGAAAATCTTAATTTCAATATTCTAGAGAAGGATCCTACTTGATTCAAATTGGCTATCTGTGAAAGCATGGTCCGTATCCAAGAAACTCGAGTTAGGAAGATGAGCAGAGCCATCTTCCTAATAGCATCCTAGCATAATTTCAATTATTGAGCTTTTGAAATACTGTTTATTGACCTATAAATTGGCTTCACTGTGAGGAAACCCACTTAAAAATAACCTCATTCAACACTATCCAAAGAGAAAAAGTCAACTTCGCCTTTGAAGGAATAAGGTAACCTTGCCCCAAACAGAAAAGTACAACTCTCTGTTGATTATTTAAACACTGAATATACTCAGTAAATATTTGTCAAGTGACCTGAAAATCTAAACTTCTTTTTCCTTCAACTGATGTGGGATGAATTCAGCAAAGGTTATCAGGTATTTTATTTTAACCGAGCAGGTATGTTGACCTCAAGAATCTGCTAACATTTCTCTTTTAAACACAGTCTGTGGACAAGAAGTGAGGAAGGCCTTGTTGACACAACGGATTAAAATGTTTCTACTTCCTTCAGTGTCATCTCTTCAGGTGCACATCTTGCAAAATGCTAGAAAAACTATAACTTCCTCTACCTAGGATGCTTTTCCCTCTCTCTAATGTGCACCCTTATGCAAACTGGCTTCCCCTTTTCCAAAATCTCAAATTTTAAAGATTTAAATATATCTCTTAGATGCTTTGGACTTTTTGTGGATTTGCATATATAAGTTCCCACAGTACTCTGCACTCAGTAGCAATTCAACGAACAGATTTTGTAAATTTATTTTGGATTCTCTTTCATCAAAATGGACAGAATCCTTACCATTTATATATATTTGTGTACTTTAAAAATATCTTCAGCATAATTATCTCTAATAGCAGGTAAGACTTTTTTTTAACAGAAAACAGGAATTTATTACAATCACCATTTATAGGAATATATACTTCTTTTTTACAGGAGGAATCATATTTACAAATTCACAGATTATCAAAACAAATCTACTGGTAAGGTCATGTAGAGAAGGTTGAATCCCATTTGTAGAACACTATATGACTAAAACCTGCATCATGAAAGTTCAATTCTAGAATTTTTTTGGACTGATGTTACTAGTGACTTTTTAAAAAAAGTTTTAATTATTATTTGAGAATAAATATGCGATGTATTTTGAATCTGTCTACTCCGTAGTCCCCATTGTGGTGGTTTGAATGAGAGTGGCCTCCACAACCTCATCTATTTGAACACTTGCTCCTCACTTGGTAGAATTGTTTGGGAAGGATTACGAGGCGTGGCCTTCTTGGACAAGGTGTATAATTCAGGGTGGGTTTTGAGGTATTAAAAGCCCATACCAGGTCCAGTCCCCCACTACCTTCGCTTGCCTTCAACTTATAGGTAAGATATAAGCTCTCAGCTACTCCTCCAATACCATGTCTGCCTGCCTGCTGCCATGTTCCTCACCGTGGTGGTCATGGACTCACCTTCTGAAGCTATAAATAAGCCCCCAACTAAATGCTTTATTTTATAAGATTCTTTTGTTGAAGAACAAAAGTAATTTTAGGGCTGGAGAAATGCATACCACTCTTCCATAAGCTAAATTTCCAAAACTTAGACCAGGTAACTTGTAACTCTGGCTCCAGACGGCCTGATATCATCTTCTGGCTTCTAAGTGGACCTCTACTCATGCACCCTCCCCCTAAGCGAACCTCTACTCATGCACCCCCCTACATAAAGGTAATTACATTTTAAATAAGTATATGTGTTTTAAAGGAACATTTGCATTGAGGCTTTTTATAACACATGACCTATTGTATCACCTTGCAGGTCATCTATCTGATTTTGTCATGTACTGAGTAGTAAAAGACCTGTTTTCTGATGGTCTCCTCACAAAATGCTGCATGGGAACAGGGCAGAAGTCAAAGCCTGAGGATGAGTTTCCCAAACTATCCTGGCTTATTTCAACATGGCTATTGATAAGGATTCCTTATGAGCCAGTGGAACATCTGGGACAAGCAGCTAACAAATGATATAACTGGTAGACAGGTCTATCAACAAACCAGATTGATGGATACTGCAGTTCAGAGGGAGGGACGCCCCTGTGAAAACCAAGTGGATAGACAAGGAGGAGTTGAGTCCTACAACAGACATGATGCTCAAACAATCCTATAGATTTCACTGGACATGTTCCTACAATGAAAGGAAAGGAAGGTCAAAACATTGCTGCAAACCAGTCCTACTTTAGAAAATCATTTCCAAACAGTTTTATGCTCTGTCGGCAGTTGGGGGGGGGTGGTCAGTTACCATTGATATTTGAAGCATCTGCCAGGGTTCACGAGTGTTCTTTTTAGAACTGCTAAAAATATTATGTTGGCACTGTCAGAAACAGATGAAAGATGACAATTTATATGTTGTTGTTACCACGGCTGTAATTCTTTTGTATTCTTGTCTCAGTGACATTCCGTTTCATTCCTTTTCTTCTCTTGTGAAATTGGGGCAGCAAAATAAGCTGTCAGGTGTCAAATGTGGAAAAGCCTGAGCTTCTAGGGGGATGAGAGCTGTCTTAGGCTATGCCCTCACTTACACGCTGTAAAATGGTATGGTGACAGCCTATATTAGGCAACAGCTAAAAGAACATCTTCTGCAAACTTTATTCCTAACAAAGGAAATTTGAGTACGGCTGTGCCCTGGCCAGAATAGGTAAAACCACGAGTGTCATCTGCCTCGGATGAGGTCACTTTACAATTAAAATGTTACCTCAGAAACACACTGGAAAGGTTGCCTATTATTTTCACTCCAAATGAGTCATATAAAGACCTCTGCTCTCTCTCACTCCTGTGCTAATTTCAATTAATTTTTGTGCTGTCCCTGTGTCACACAGTGTAGTAAATATTTTACATATATTTTCTCATTTGACCCCTATTCTGACCCTGAGTAGTAGGTGTGGTATTGCTTCCACTTAAAGGATAAGAAAATTGACTCTGAGTGGTGGAACATTTATGTTTCAAAGTTAATGAGACCAAAAACGTTGCTGGAACAAAGAATTGATTTTAAGTCTATCTGACTCTAAGTCTTAAACTAATATCATGGCAAAATTTGCCTCCCTACTGGCCTTCAACCTTTATTATCATTCTGAAAGATGCATTGACTGGACCCAAATAATCCTTTGTCAGTCATCAGGAATATAGTTTTAAGTGACATTCAGACATCTGTAATTATATTAATTTCAGCAAGCCACCTGCTCTGGGAATTTGGATTAGAGTTCAGGTGGTTTTCTCCTCTAGTGGTGAGTTATTCCCCCCACCCCGACCAATTTACTTTAAAAGAACTTTAAAAAGAAGACAAAGTTTTTCTTTTTAAAGTTGTTCTTCTAAGTTTAAGACTGCTTTTTTAAGTAACCCCTTTGAGTTTCGAAAATTAATAGAAAATGCCCAATTCTTCCTTCATTTGATAATTTTCAAGTGTTTTTTAAAAGACGGTCGTATCTCTTCTTTTCTATAAGGACAGTGTGCTTTAGCCATGTACTTTCTCTTCCTCTCTGGTTCCAATAAACAAATCTTTTTTTCCACCCAGAGAAGCAGTTGTTAGTCAGGTTTTGTTTTTTWAAAAAACTGTTCTCTTTCCAATATTAACTTTTTGTTTGTTTGTTTTTGTTTGGTTTTTGTTTTGTTAAACAACTTTGAGACTCTCCGTCAGGGATTTCAGGAACCGTTGCTCCCAGGCCCTTGAGTAGCTTCCTTGGCTCTTGGCCAGCTCTCCATGACTAGAAGGTTGCTGGCAGGTCAAGCTCATGCTGAGAGATCAGCTTGCTTTCTTGCATGCTGTGCACAGCCGGACTCCATCACCTATGCTGAGTGGATAAATCCTGGTTATTGAACTATTAGACCTTTCACTTGAGTGATATCATGTTGCATGGTCCTTTCTACAAGCATTTTTCTCCCTGTGTTACTTAAAATAATCCTCTGAAGTAGATACAACTGCTCTCACTAAGGAAGAAAACATTGAAGGGTATAGCACAGCACCTGGACTGAAGTAAGCCCTTAATGACTCCACTTCTCCTTCTCGTCTTCCAGACTGAATGGGAGTGCAYGGCAATTAAATAATTTGCCAGTGTCGTATAATCTGAGATTAAACTAGTTGTACTTGCAAAACTCCGAATCATTTTCTGACCTTGAGTCATTTGATGCAGTCAACATACAATACAGATGAAAGTCCCATTTGAAAGTAAACAATGTAGAGTTTATGAATTAAATTCATAACATCTACTGACTTCGAAATCAGCTACAGAGAAAAATGAGGCTGAACACAAAAATGTTGAACTTGAATTTGAAGGTGTTATTCATAAGTCATATAAAGGAAAATAGAATGGGTGAATCTTCCTAAAGCAGTGGCTCTCAACCCCCTTGATGCTGTGAACCTTTAATACAGTTAGTTCCTCATGCTGTGGTGACCCCATCCATAAAATTATTTCATTAATAGTTCATAACTACAATTTTGCTACTGTTGTAAATTGTAATATGTATATATATATATATTTGTATATATATCTGATATGCAGGCTATCTGATATGCGACTCCCTGAAGGGGTCTCAACCCACAGGATCTTGCTACCCTGAGAGTTTAGCTTCTGATTTGAGAAGTCTCATCACACTGATGAGGTAACGTCATTAAGAATACCCTAGTGAGAACAGGGTCCGTTGCCCTGAGATGTTTATGGTATCTACTGTGCCGTATAGTTAATCAGCTAGCCTTCAAGTACTACCTCAGGTCTGAGTGTGACTTTGAACAAATCACTTAGGTTTTTCTCTTTCCTTCTCAGTGAAATGGCTATGTTGCAAAGCAATTAAAGACACCCGGTGTTATTTGTATATGTGAATACTGTGTGCTATACCATACAAGCTCCACCACTATAACTGACACATGAAAGTACTTACTCTTGTGGTTACTGGTTAGGTGAGTATATTCCCAAAGCACATCTACTCTCACTGGAGGAGGGCATCTCAGAGCCAATTTTATAAGCCCAAACATTCTTTGTATTGACATCTCAAAAGGATCAATCCTGAGCTACAAACTTCCCAACACATYATATATTTTCAAGTTTAAACATGTTCCTTCTATAATTGATAAAGATTTTATTGGAATCAAAGTGAACATTAATGCATATATTACAGTTCAGATCTAAATAATTCCATCAAGTGCCCATGTATTAGGCTTGGGAGGTAAGGCCTACTAGACAGAAGTTAGGCCATTTTAGAGAGTGTGTTTGAAGAAGGTAATAAGAGTCCAGTCCCTTCCTGTCTAGTGTTACTTTCTGTCCCCCATAGGCCTGTCTTACCACATGAACCTTGTTATGTGCTTCTTCACACCAGACCCAAAGAAAAGGGCCAAGAGACAGTAGAGACCTCCAGAACCATGAACCAAGATACATATTTTCTTTTCACAAGTTGAATATCTCGGGTACTTTGGCACTCGGACCTTAATAGAAAATGATTGTATAAAATTTTTAGCCTAGAATCTTGGTTAATATTTATCTTATACRTGTACATGTAGAGCATTAAATCAAGTGTTTGAGACAGTGAAAGCACCTAAAGAACACAGTTTGAATATCTCTCATGGAATATTTTGATGATAGATGTTTTTCTTGTTTATCAGATTACCTTATACTATCAAATTACCTTCAAAATAAACATACTTGTAACCGTGGGCTTTTCCACCCATGCCGCACTTCCAGAAGTAACGACTCTGAGGCTTATTAGTCATGAATATTCATAAGCTAGGGCTTGTCCCCTAACTAGCTCGTCACTTATTTAGTCTGTTTATTCTATTCTACTCTATGACTGCCACGTGCCTGGTTACCTCTTATCAGTTTTACGGCTGTTCCTCAGAGTTCAGGGTGAATCCCTTCTTATGTCTGACTCTATCCTTGAGTTCCCCTCTCCTCACAGGGGAACTCCCACCTCCTATTTCCTGCCTTAGCTAATAGGCCATCAGCTCTTTATTGACAGGTGATGTTTCCATACAGTACACAAGAGATTCTCTCTATATACTTGCTTTTCAGCCTCTTCCCCTGCCACAAATAGATCACATCTATATTGTTTGATTGGAAGCATCACCAAACATCTATAGGCCTAGTTCATCAAGGCAGACACGAATGCTAGAGCTGTTTTGACAAGGTTACTGAAAAGATTGTAAGAATACTATTATGATATCATAAGCATTTACCTACAATGTAGTGAGTATTCATATAATGGTGCCTATTTTTTATTATTGATCCTGTTTATTTACTTTCTTCTCATATTAGTCATAGTTTATGTGTTTGAGTTGTGCAAAGTAGATAATAATGGTTCTAAAAAGGAGATGAAAAGGNATATATTTTCAAGTTTAAACATGTTCCTTCTATAATTGATAAAGATTTTATTGGAATCAAAGTGAACATTAATGCATATATTACAGTTCAGATCTAAATAATTCCATCAAGTGCCCATGTATTAGGCTTGGGAGGTAAGGCCTACTAGACAGAAGTTAGGCCATTTTAGAGAGTGTGTTTGAAGAAGGTAATAAGAGTCCAGTCCCTTCCTGTCTAGTGTTACTTTCTGTCCCCCATAGGCCTGTCTTACCACATGAACCTTGTTATGTGCTTCTTCACACCAGACCCAAAGAAAAGGGCCAAGAGACAGTAGAGACCTCCAGAACCATGAACCAAGATACATATTTTCTTTTCACAAGTTGAATATCTCGGGTACTTTGGCACTCGGACCTTAATAGAAAATGATTGTATAAAATTTTTAGCCTAGAATCTTGGTTAATATTTATCTTATACRTGTACATGTAGAGCATTAAATCAAGTGTTTGAGACAGTGAAAGCACCTAAAGAACACAGTTTGAATATCTCTCATGGAATATTTTGATGATAGATGTTTTTCTTGTTTATCAGATTACCTTATACTATCAAATTACCTTCAAAATAAACATACTTGTAACCGTGGGCTTTTCCACCCATGCCGCACTTCCAGAAGTAACGACTCTGAGGCTTATTAGTCATGAATATTCATAAGCTAGGGCTTGTCCCCTAACTAGCTCGTCACTTATTTAGTCTGTTTATTCTATTCTACTCTATGACTGCCACGTGCCTGGTTACCTCTTATCAGTTTTACGGCTGTTCCTCAGAGTTCAGGGTGAATCCCTTCTTATGTCTGACTCTATCCTTGAGTTCCCCTCTCCTCACAGGGGAACTCCCACCTCCTATTTCCTGCCTTAGCTAATAGGCCATCAGCTCTTTATTGACAGGTGATGTTTCCATACAGTACACAAGAGATTCTCTCTATATACTTGCTTTTCAGCCTCTTCCCCTGCCACAAATAGATCACATCTATATTGTTTGATTGGAAGCATCACCAAACATCTATAGGCCTAGTTCATCAAGGCAGACACGAATGCTAGAGCTGTTTTGACAAGGTTACTGAAAAGATTGTAAGAATACTATTATGATATCATAAGCATTTACCTACAATGTAGTGAGTATTCATATAATGGTGCCTATTTTTTATTATTGATCCTGTTTATTTACTTTCTTCTCATATTAGTCATAGTTTATGTGTTTGAGTTGTGCAAAGTAGATAATAATGGTTCTAAAAAGGAGATGAAAAGGTACTTCACTAGTCAGTTGCTTCTTCAGAAGCAAATATAATTAATTTTATTAGCTTACAACTGAACCTTCACAAATTAAGAGAGCCAAATATGGGAAGCTGGCTTCAATTACAAGTAGGCAGATGGTTTTATAACTCAGAATATCACCCATGTGGGAGAATTTGGTAGGTGAATAAAATCAGAATTTTAATGACATGATTGCTTTTTATGTGGCCACAGATTTAAGTAATTTGAAATGTTTGGCTCTTGGTGGCTTGAAGAGGGTAAAGTACTCTGTCTGACTAGAAATCAATTTTGCTTCAGTGGAAAAGAAGGGAGAAACGAGCTTTGAATGCATGTCTTCCAGAAGCCTATTTTTACCTGTGACACAAGTAATCCTTGCTGGTAATGGAATCGCCTTTGTCTTTCAAATAGTCTCATTTTAAATATTTTAAGCTCATTGTTGGTATGCTAAAAACCAGAGCTCAAGGAAAAAAAATATAACAAGCACTCCTAAATAATAGTGTAGAAAATAATTCAATTACAACATACTTTAATATAATCAGTTTGTACAAAAACATGTATTAAAATAGACAGTCTGTCTCATTAACATTCAGCAGACATCTCCTTCAGCTGGAACTGGACTTATTTCAGATGCATACATACAGAAATCTCAGATAGGTTACAGATACATAGGTTACAAACACATGGGCGCGCACACACTATTAAACAGAAAACAGGTCCTAAGTGTTTAAGGGATTTAGGGTATTTTAGTGGGCGCATCTGAATATTTTTTTATGACATTCGGTGGCACTGCCTTTTCAAATTTGAATAAATTATAGTTTTTGCAAACCATAATTACGTTAGTTCATACCTAATGGTTCTGCTTCACACCTCTGAGCCAATATTAATCAAGATTTTGTGAATTTATGCTTTCTTCCCTGTGTGGCATCATACTGCTCATGTGCTTTGGATAATTACACTCATTTATTGCTTTGTGTTATGCGGTCAGGAGCCACTCCTTTCCTCTATGACTTTCATCAATCTTATGGTGGTGGCCACACTGAGGATTCAATTTCCCCTGCCCCTCCCCACCTCTACATGCTGCTTTTAGCCAATACTTGTTTTTAACTGGCTGATTCTTTCACCTTTCCATCCACCATCCTTCCCACTCATCAAAAACAGATTGCATTTTGCTGCAGAAGAAAGATGTGTTCAATAAAACTTGGCCAAGAAGATGGTTATTGATACGTCTTTGAAAGGCAGCTGTATGGCTTATGTACCGCTGGGGACTCCGGGAGTGAAACTCAAATTGCTTGTGGTGCCAAGCAAAAAGCAAATCAGATTCCTTGCAACTTAAAACCCTTGAAATAGAGTAATCTCTCTTCCTTTTTCACATTGGAGAAGAGTTGTAAATAAGGGAAGGATCCTTGGAGATAGCCTGAAGTATTATTGTCTATCATTATGGAAAGTCATATTCACATGACATAATGAAACATTTTCTAGCCACACTCTTAAAAATGTGGGTAGGTTTAGGGCTAATACAATAAAAATTATCCATAGCTGAATTTAAGTTTTAAAAATGTCTCCATAAAGAGGGGACTTGAGTGATGGCTCACTGGTTAAGAGTACTGGTTGCTCTTCCAGGGATCAGAGTTCAATTCTAAGCACAGGCATCGTGGCTCATAATTTCACTAACTCCAGTTCCCACTGAGCCACTTCACTGGCCCAGTGGAGTGTTTTACTTTAGGAACACTTTTCAGAGAGGCTTTGGCGAGCCTACATATGGACTGTTTGAGATTCAAAGAAGGCATGACTAAGTGCATTCTTAAAGAAAGCGAAGGGCTGTAAATATAGATCCCAATAAAGGTCATTGAAAACATACACACATGAACACAGATCGGTTATATGCAATGTATCTTGGGATAGAGAGTACGGCACTGCAAAGAGTTCTTCTTTAAACTGTCCAATGGGAGAGTGTGTAGTATGACAGGCACAGAGAATCACTCCCAGTGGACATTCTTTCTTTCTTTCTTTTTTTTTTTTTTTTTTGGTTTTTCG
>BDUI01001705.1:106130-124166 GCA_002335545.1 Apodemus speciosus | reverse complement strand
GGGGGGTAGGGAGGTGGGGCGGACCTAGAGATCACCTCCAGGGTTGCTAGGGGTGGTCTGAACCTTGAAATTAGATTTGCCAGGAGTTCGGGTCTGGAATCCAGCAGACGCTGTGTGATCTGTTGGCGGCCTGCGTGGGCGAGGGGCTAGGCCCGTGGATTCCTTTTCTTTGCACTGCTAGCGTGCAGCCAGTGCGTTGGGGATGGGCGCGTCCTCTTGAAGCAGTGAGTGCAAGTCGCTCTCAAAAGGGAACCGAGCAAAGGCCTACAGCGTTCTTTTCTGAACCAGCTGACCCACGCTAACTTTAGAACTTTTTTTTCCCCTCTTTCTCTCTTGGCAGCTAGGAATGCGAGTAGCTTTCACATACCGTACGAGGGCTTCGAGAAAGATGCATATTAGTTTTTTTTTAAAAAAGTTTTCGAAAGAAGCTTTCGTTTACTTTTTAATATGTACGCTTCGGGAAACAAAACACAAGAAGGCAAGAACGAAGTCACCCGGTCACACGCAGCCCGGCTCCATGTGTTTGTTGGTCTAGGTCCTGTACGCGTACATACCCTTGGCTAACTGAGATGATATAGTATGCGCCATGCTTTCCCCACATCGTGGATATTCACCAGCTAAAAACCGCCACGCTACACGAGGATTTTGATAACAAAGAATACACCATGCCGTCTCAATCTGTCAGACAAAAATTGTAATCCCGTCTTCCTTGGCAACAGAAATTTCATAGAAAACAAAACAAAAGAAAAACCGGCAGCTGGCCTCTAGACAGAGAAGTACTGGCAAAGTTACAATTAAATTCTGCACTCGCTGGGGGGCTCGGCTCGGCTTGCAATCCGTGCGTTGGGGATGGGCGCGTCCAGTTGAAGCAGTGAGTGCAAATCGCTCTCAAACCGGAACCGAGCCAGGGCCCGCCCGGAGTGCGTCCGGTGGGACTGCCTAATGTTCTTTTCTAGACCAGCCGACCCACACAAACATTAAAAGTTCTCTCTGTGTCTGTCTCTGTCTCTCTGTGTGTGTTTCGTGCGCGCCCCGTGCCCGCGCCCGCCCGGCAGGTAGGAACGCGAGTACCGAGTACGCTTCGGTAGGGCCTCGTACTGGCAAAGTTAAGTAAAATTCCGCATTCCCTCAGTGCTCACTTCACAAGGAAACACAAAGCAACAGACCACACTAAGTATAGCATCCCTAAGCTTATCATCAGATCTATTCACTAACATATGTAGAAGATGGGGTGTTCCCGCTCAAGAAATGTATTTCCACGGAGCAGCAGGGAAATGCACCTTAAGGCGGCGAGGACTCTCAGGACATCAGTCTCCACACAGCTGCAGAACCTGCAGGCCCCGTGAACCTCTCTGCTCCTGCAGTCAGCCGAGCAGCAGGAATTTCCTCACACTATCCAGACGTGGCTTAGCAGTTCTACGTTCAAGAGGGACCCTTTTGTCAATTCTACCATATCCACTAGCTCTGCTTTTAGCCGTGTGCTCTCCTTCAGATGAAATGTACATAACGAACACAGGTATTGTACCAAGATACGCACAGGGCCCCTGGACGGACGTAGTGACACTAGCAGTATTTCCCTCATCCATCCTCTTCCCTGCACAACTCCTAAGTGCAGATGATGGTAGCGAGAGGATTAACAGGTCACGCACTCTCCAAAGACTAGCCTGACATTTGGTGATCCTTTTGCTCCTTCTAACAGCCTTTAGGCACTCGGACTTAACCTCTAATGCCTGGCAACATTAAATGAAATTAATACTTAACCAAAGGCTAGACAACTTGAACCAACCAACAGCTACAGTGCCTTTTTCCGAGGACTAATCTTCGCCCGAGCCCACCTCCACCACCTGGGAACAGCATCTGCTCAAAGGCCAAGTTTAACTTCCATTTCCCCAGTGTGACCATCCCTACGAAATAACAAAATAATCCTAAAAAAGTGATGCCAGGCCTCTATTTTTACCATGTTGTGCATTTTTTTATATTTATGCATTATTATATGCCTGTGTGCACACGCATGCCACTGCACTTGTGTGGAGGCTAAAAGACACGCTGTGAATTACTTTTCTCCTACGAAGCGGATCCTGGAAATCAAACTCAGGTTGCCAGCTTGGCGGCAAGCACCTTTACATGCGGAGCCACACCCTACCAGAAAAAATGCACATTTTCTTACTGTTTTGAGACAAAGTCTACATAGCCCTGGCTGACTCAGAACACAGAGCTCCAGCTGCCTCAGCCTAGAGTCAAAGGCATGCATAACTACACCGAAGTCTATTGTGCCCTTAAAAGCCTAGAGACCAGATGTTCCGAATACACAGTTCAGTTTTTCCAACATGTATACACTGCAGTGAATACACTGCATACCTAACAAAGGCTGGGCCAGAAACTGCGTTCTCAACAGTAAGGTTCTGATCTAGCCCCTCTTCTAGTTCTCCCCACCCAAGGGCCACATGTGTACATCTGTCATGTTTTTGTGGGGAGATTAACAGTTTCACTTCCTAAATGGTTTTAAGAAGGGATTTTTCCCTACGAATTTTAACACACCTTACAAACATGTCTTTTCACTAACTCTACCTTGTCACACATTGGCACCTCTTTACTGTCTAGGAAGACTGGGTGCTGCAAATTTGGACACCTCTTTTATACATTGCAAAGTAAGATGCACAGAAATAAGGAACCATGACCATTGCATTACCAAATTACATTAGCACTAGGCCTTTCATTCATTTTGTTTCTTCCTCCCTCCCAAACCCTCATAAGCAAGGCTGCATTGCTCAGACACAGTTTTCTCTTTTTACTTCCAAATGACAGCACTTCACCACAATTTCAAACAGGAGAACCTACAACATGCATTACTTACTATGTCTACTGCTAACATACTTTGTGCCCTTCTAAACACCCAGAAGGATTAGATGTTTCAGATGGGAACATATATTTGTCACCTATACACATAGTAGTGTTGAAACCACATACATGTACCGATAGTTAGATCTTAAAGTGTTTTCTGGTGAGAACATTCTGGTCTCCGACCTTTCTTCCCCTTCAGCCCCTGTCCTGTGACACAGGCACCTGTCACTTGGATAATACCTTCACAACACTTCAGAAGACAACCCTGCTATGAACTAACAGAGTATACAGAATGTGTGAGCTTACTAACTACTTTTGTCATACATTGGCAACCTCTTTAATACCTAGAGACGAGATGCCATAGGACTCGCTCTTCCAGCATGTCCAGTATATACAGTATAGCAAAGTTATATGAGATGCACACAGCACACAGAGTGATGGGTACGCTAGAAATGCCTAGCACGCTAATGGAATCGTTTTGCAGTACCTTCCCTCCCACCTCCTCACTCCACTGAACAAGTCCAGTTAGAGGTGGGTTAACAAACAATTCTATTTCTACACACAGTATTTCTCCAGTTTAAAAAAACTATATACACAAAAAATATTATTCTACTACCCGCGCCTTTAACTGTACCAAGCACTTTCAAATATCTAGAAAGACTGCATGTTTAACGTAAGAACTTAACTGCTATTGACACGGCGCTGGTAAATAAAACTGTATGCAAAGCAATGGTTGTTATCTGAGGGATCTTCTAAATACAACCATTTGGGCTTCGACCCACTTTCTTCTCCCTTCAAACCGGTAGACAAATATAGGCATGTGTGATGCTCAGAAACAGCCGACCAAATTCTTATCCCCAAGCCATTTGCAGAACAACATTTTCTATGAATTTTAATTGTATACATTACGTGCTAATTTTACTACTTTGTCATACATTGGCAACCGCTTTAACATCTAATGTCCAGAGGTTGAAAACTTAGACATTTCTCCATTATATACAGTATATGTACAGCAAAACAAAAAGCAAGTATATAGAAATGGCATCTGGAAAGGTCCCATATACACACACTACTACATGACCGCTGTCACTGCCTCCCAGCACCTCCTCCAAAGCCCTGAGCAAGAACAGACATTTCTGCTCAGAGGGGCTCATCACTCCGCTCCCAAGAGATAACGATTCATGAGTTTTTGCAAAAAGAGATTTACAAAGTGGTATTTCCCTACCTCTACATTTAACGTACATTGGGCATTTCTAAACATCTGGATCGACCAGATGTTTCAAGTAAGGACTGTCGTCCACTATGTACACAGCAGTCCAGTAAACGGCACACAGGAAAGAAGAGTAAATAAAAATTCTTTAACACAAAATGTAAAAAAAAAAAAGTATTGTTCTACTAATTCTACTTTGTCCTACACTGGCAACCTCTTTAACACCTAGAGTGAGCAGATGCTCTAAATTAGTACCCTTCGTCCTTTACACACACTATGCACACAGAGAAGCAAACAAAATGAACTAGTGGTTCCTTTCCTCCGACGCACCACGATGGCTTAGAGACCTGGATTTCCTTCTCCTGGGACCAAGGCACAAACACGGTGTGGTCAACTCAGGAGAGGTTTGGCTATTCCTCTCTAAACAGTATTTCAAACGAATCCCAACCAAAAGGTATTTACAGAATGTTTTACTACTACTTATAAAATATGTCAGGGACTTCAGAGCAGCTAAAAAGACATTTCGAAAAAAAAGAAAATTGGCATTTTCAAACACTCAAATACACACCGCGCGCGCATACACAATGCAATAGGATAAAAGGAGAGAGCGCAACATCTTCTTCCGGGCTCTGAACCTCCTCCTTGAACGAACTGGAAAGAGTGTCGCTCCTACGAGGGTCTTTCTAGAGGAGGCCTAAACAATTCCCTTTAAAAGTCACTAGTAGAAAATGCATCTGCGATCTTCTTTTTATAACGGCTGGGTACACACTTGATCTCCTACCTCTAAATTTACCCAGCATCAGCAATCTCTGCAGCTACAGGTTCAGATTTAGCCAAAAGTTTAAAAAAACGGCCTGGGAAAAGATTGGGAACATCCTTTTCATATTAAGCGCGTTTCCAATTGACCTCATGTGGTGGTCGCCTCTTGGCTTCTTTTGGGTAGAGGGAAGATCTAGGGCCCAACAATCCCCAACAATCGATGAATTGTTCCTCTCGCCGTTTCGGGCCGCTCACCTTCATCCAGATCCATCAAGGTCTCTGTTCATCCAGGTCTGAGTGCTCGTCCGTCTGTGGGTTGTCTCCACCGGGAGATGGTCCCCTGYTCTTGCGCAGACCGGCTGACTCAGGCCTCAGAAGCCCCCAAGGGCCAGCCTTAGTCTTCAGGTGGCCGCTATTCTTTCAGCCTAGCCATACTCTCTGCCACCCGGAAACATCCTCAAAGGTCTAGCGGGGGCTTCTCCGTGGGCCCGACCCTGGAGAGTAGGCGGGGAAAGGGGAGGCGGTGGGGTCTCGGAAGTATCCTTGGCAGGGAAAGAGTCGCTGCAGATTTGCATTTCCCTGACGATTAAGGGTGTTGATTGAACATTTCTTTAGGTGCTTCTCAGTCATTCAAATTTCCTCAGTTGAGAATTCTCTGTTTAGCTCTGTACCCCATTTTTAATGGCGTTATACGGTTCTCTGGAGTCTAACTTCCTGAATTCGTTGTATACATTGGATATTAGCCCTCTCTCAGATCTAGGATTGTTAACGATCTTTTCCCAATCTGTTGGTTGCCGGCTTTATTTATTTATTTATTTATTTTTTATTTATTTATTGTAGCAGAGGATGGCCTTGTCAGGCATCAATGGGAGGAGACACCCTTGGTTCTGTGATGCTTGCGCTTGATGTCCCAGCGTAGGGGAATACCAGGGTGGGGAGGCAGGAGTGGGTGGGTTAGTGGGGGAGGGGGGATGGGATAGGGGGTTTCAGGAGGGAAACCAGGAAAGGGGAAAACATTTGAATGTATATAAATAAATTATCCAATAAAAAAGAATAAACTAATCAAATAGTAATAATGATACTACTACTACCACCACCACCATCACCACCACCACTACTACTACTAATGATGATAATAATAATAATAATAATAATAATAATAATAATAATAATAATAATGAGTTGCTGCAAAATCGCTGCATGGCCTTGTGGCTGCCATAAGGACTTGGGCTTCTAGTGTCTGCAGGACTGAGATCTAGGCTGCTGGAGGGGGCCCTCCTTCCCCCTTCCCCCTCCCTCTTTCCCTCTCCCCTTCCCCCTCCCCGGCACAGGCCAAGGCCGAGTACACCCCCAAAAGGCCTGGGTGGAAGGAGGCCTCACTACCTAGCTCACTAGCGTGCTCTGCCAGAACTCATACGTATTACTTTTAAATATCATATATATTTCAGCAGGTTGATGTTCCCTTCAGTGTAGCTTTTAAATGTTGTTGTTAGAGCACATGTGCCATAGCACATATGTGGAGGCTAAAGGACAACTTGGAGGGGACAGTTCTCTTTTCACCTTGTGGAACATGGGGGCTGGTGAGATAGCTCAACAGGTAGACAAACTTGCTTACCGACAAGCCTGACTAAGTTAAATCCCCAGGAACTACAAGGTGAAAGAAAGAACCTGCAAGTTGTTCTCTGATATCCATACATGAACTATGAGCTATGGTCTGTACACACACTCATACACACACATAGTATGCCCATGCTAAATAAATCAATAATAAGTATTAAGGAAGAATAAAAGTAAAGTGCCTTTCTTGAAACAGATGGGAAAACGATTGCTTTAAAAAAGAAGAGAAAATATTGTAAATACATTTAAAAAAAGAGAGGGAACAGACATTGTCTTGAATTGTTTTCAAACGACAGACATTTGCCTTGTGCTATAATCATGCAATGCAATTGTATCTAATGTTGGGAATGCTGTGGGCACAAGTGGATGTGTTGGGGGCTTTTATCCCATCGTTTAAGATCAGGTCAGTATGATTACTTTTACTGTTGTTGAAGACCCCCTGGTAAAGTACAGCACTCAAACACAGTCCTTAATTGTGCTTCCTGATTGATAGTTCAAGTTGTTTTTGTTTTTGTTTTAGCCTATGGTCTCCCATTGATAGAAGGCAAGAATTTGGTACAAATTGATCCATACCGTTTGGCCACAAGTTCTCAAACTTTGAGTGGACAAACTCACTACAGGAAACAGCTATCTTGATATAAATCTCATCATATACGCCCTTTGCTGAAAAAAAAGTGCAAGATATTGCAGGAAGAAGGATTTATTTGAGACTTCCCTACTGTCTTATTTTTTTTTCAGTGTAGTTAGAATCCAGCAAGAGAATCAGCCCTTATCCCAACATCTGCAAGGAAACACATTCTTGTTTTCTTTAGAGATGCCTTCGTACAAGATTACCTTAATTTCCCATGCGAGACAGATCGATGATTCTGGGTCTCTTAGGAGAAGCTGAGGACAGGAACCTAGCCCTATTCTTTCATATCACTCTTCAAAGCGCTTCCCCAGCCCCCTGGGAGACACCCAATTTAGACACTACAGGAGCTTATAGTCACCAAGTACACTCCCTTCATTTTGCACAGGAGGGAGGGGGGTTGGCTAGGACAGTGCAAAAGCCTACAGTGGCAGGAGAATTTCTCACCAGAAAAGGCCATGTGCTCTCCTGGAACCTAAGAAGCCCTGACATAGCTCCTCAGTAGGTATCCCTTCCATCTGCTCAGAGCACTTTCTTTAAAGAGACCAGAATCTCCTCCTCCCCAAACTTTGGCTCTGGGTCATTTTTCCTCCTGGGGAAGTAAGCTACTTCTCCTGAAGATATGCTGTATCCTGGTGTCCATTCTCCAGCACTAGACAGCAGGGGCTTGAGAGCATGATGCAGTCTGTACGCTCCTCACAGCAGGCTGCGTGCGCTTCTGCTGCAATAGCCCTCACTTCCCCAGTCCCCTTGGAAAGCTGTGCCTGCCAACTGACACCGAAACGCATAAGCCGCAACCAGCTTTGGGCTTGTGTTGAATTAACTTTTTTTTTATTTGTTTGTAAAGGAGGCTAATAATTGGGAAACTGTCATTATACAATGTGTATTCCCTTTGAAACGTGGCTAAGCCTCGCTTCCTTCAATGCCAGCCTCCCCTTCTCAGATGTCACTGTGGCATGGTGGGGCCAGGGCTTAAGGTACAATTGAGGGAAATATAATTTTCAAGTGCACCCCAAATGGTTTGTGTGGCTTCTTATGCAAGGTGTAGACATTATGGATTCCCAAAATTTACATGCAAATATTTTTAGACTCAAGAAATAGATAAAAGACTCCTTCTGAAGGCATATTCTGTTCTGCTTCACAAAAAGACACAAGTGATGCAAGAGGTGACCTCCAGGCATGGGCAGCATAATTGATACACCTGGGCCCTTCAGAAACACAGCCACCACAGAAAACTTAAGCCCTCTGAGAAATGTCATTCCAGGCCTACAAATGTTGCATTGTGGTTTAGGAATCAAACAACAGATAAGATAGAAACAAACAAACCCGACCACAACAACCAAAAAAACCAAACCAAAGCAAAAGAGACAAAACGAAACAAAAAACAAAAACAAAACACACACACAAAAAACCTCACCACCCAGTCTCTATTCAGGTCTCCTTGTTAAAGAGACACAAATAAATAGAGCAAAAGAAATTTCGATGGCCAGAGCAGAAAATCAGGCTGTAGTGATCCACCAGAGAATGGAATTCATGTTAGTGGCTGGGTCCTGTGGTGTTGCTGGGTTTAGGGAGCTGTGTGGTGAGTGGTCATTGTCAGATGGTTAGTGTCTCTCAGAGGTAGACAGTGGGGACCAGAGAGGTAACTTCTCCAGCCACCTGAGACTCCTTCTCCAGCCCTTACCAGAACGTGGTAGGGGATAGGAACATACAGGACTGCTCTGCTACGTGTAATCCATCATTGATCAAACTGTCATTGTGTGTGGTATAATTTAATATTAGACTTCAATATCTCAAATAAATACAATTCTATTTGCCTAGAACACAGGTTCATCTGGATCGTACATTTTTTTTTAAAAGGGGGGGGGCAAATCACCAGGAGATTCTTTTTTTCTTTTTCTTTTTCTTTTCTTTTCTTTTCTTTCTTTTTTTTTTTTTTGAGAAGCAACAAAAATAATTTTATGGTTGGGGCTACTACAACAAGAGGAACATGACTAAAGGGTCTCAACATTAAGAAGCTTGAGAACTACTGGTTTGGATGGCCTTATAGCTGATAATAGGCACAAATCATTATTGTTTACAAAGATACGTCTCCTGTCATCGAGTATTCTACTGTTGGGCAGAAAGAGGAGGAAAGGAATGCAGAATGCAGGGGTTTTGGTGGCTCTGGAGCTGCTCTCATGTAGACTCTAGAATTTCTCTGAAACTTCAGTCTAAAGCTACCTGATCTGTGCTGTGTTCTGCTGTTTTTAAACTCTTCCATTAAAGAATCTGACTCAGTCAGCTTCTAAACATCTCCCAAAACAACCTTTAATCTAAACTGTTTATTCATATCTAGTTCTTTCAATTTGTAATAATACCCCATACATATTATAGTTTCTTCCATTATAATTAAAATGTTGATATGGCCCCATTCATTTTTCTCAATTAGGAATGCATGTTTCTCTGATTCAACAAGAAATGTCACTTGTATAAGAGCTCAACAAAAGCTGAGTTCATTTTTGCTTTCATTAATAACCTTTTAGAACAATATTTTGAGGATATTATTGAATTAATAGAATGAGTTTAAAAGGAGCCACTCTATAGTAAATTCCTTATTCAGAGAAAATTATTTTCTATTTTGCCAGTGATGTATAGAACTGAATCTGACATCCAGTTATTTCCGGAAATACTAAAAATCAGTTATGGTGATAAGTAAGCCTAATTGCAATGAGATTGCCTATTGCAGAAATTTTGGACCTCAAACCTGTCTGTCACCATTTGTATTTGTGGTCTAGTAATAGTCCGAGGAGCCTAGGGAGATGGTTGAGGAGGTAAATGCTTGTCATACAAGTGTTAGATCCTGAGTTCAAATCCCCAGAACACAAATAAGTCTGGACACTATAGCATGTGTCTACAATACAGGGTGATAACAGAGACAGGAGTTCAGTAAGAAAGCGAAGTTAGAAGTCAAGGACTGATAGTTCTGAAGTTTCCTCTGGCCTCTATATATACCTGCTTGTTATGGCACTCCCATGCCTCACCCTAACACATACACACATGCAAAATATGCGCATGCACACACACACACACACACACACACACACACACACACGGGGAAGCAGATCTCAATATCTATTTGTTGATGCAAATTAGTAGAAACATCAAGGTATACTCAAAATTTGTGGTAACATTTATGCCTAGGAAGAACATTATGGTGTTCTAAAAACCATCACTGGTTAGAAGATAGGCCTGTCACATATGTGAATATTATATGTTAATGGTGAGAAGGCTTAGATATAGACATATGTGATACCCACAGAAGTCTAATGCTCATGGGTTTTAATGTTAACTATTTACATTCTAAATTAAGTTAATTTACAAGATAAAAACTGTTGGTACAGTGACACATTCTGCCAACAATTTTTTATTGTACCAACATTTACTTAATTGAATATAGGTCTGACTTCTATTTGTTTCTATTACTCAGGTGCCCTGAGCCAGAAAGATTGTTTGTATCAGTGCATGTTTAGTGATTGATTGAAAATATTTATCCTTCTATTACTTTTGGATTTCTTAATGCAGGCACATACATCTATTAAAAGAATCATTATGAAAAGTCATGTATACTACCCAGAAAATATTTCAGTGAATAATATAGTCTTGACACAGATGTGCCTTTCTAAATTGTTTAGTAAAAGCACATAGATCTCAAGTTAACAAAAAAGAGATAAACTCTGTGTAATGAAATAACATGCCTGTGTACGCACAGACATTTTATAGACTATAGAAGAACTTAATATTAGAGGCAAGAAATTGTGTGGAACAAAGCCCAAGGCATTGATGAATGTAATATAGCTACCATGACAACCAAAAAGAAGTTTGTTGAAAGCTACTGTAATTAATCGTTGATCAGTAAGACATTGAATAAAAATACTGGAAAAGTATTTGGGGAACAAGCTGGACCATGCCAACAGGTACTCCAGAGTGAGGAACAATGGCATGAAAGCAAATAAAGCTAGAGCGCTGGGGATAATCTGAAGGTTACATCTTATATAGCATGAAAGTGAACAGGTATCAAAAGTCTTGTTGCCTTTTCCGCAGATCTCTTTTGGTCAGCTGAACACCACCTAACAAAGGCACATTGTCGTATAATGGTAACCTTACTCATGAGGGAGAGACAAGGATGCTCCAGTGAGTACAAATATCTACAAATTTATTTTTCAGTAGTAATTAGAAATGACTCTCTACTTTATAGCTTGAGAAAAGGTCTCTTACTTAATCATAAGCTTCTAGTTTTGGCTAAGCTATCAGGCCATTAAGCTCCTGTGATATGCTTTTGTCCACCACACATTTTTTTCAGCCAAAAGGCAGTCACAGTCATGAATACCTTTCAATGTGGATGGTGGGGATTCAAACTCTAGTCTTACAGAATAACCTACATCTTCCCATGCTCTAAATGTCAAACTTCTATACTTCAGTCTAAACTGAAATGCAGCATATGGAAGAGCACACAATCTGTGAAAAGCTAAATGTTAGAGCTGTGCTTGGTAATGTTGCTAGTATCTAGTCTGCTGCTCCTTGCCCTGTACTCAATAACTTTTTCGGAAAGAGAAATTATTAGATCAGCCTGTCTCCCCATCTCTCGCAGCACCACACAGTCTGCAGGGCTTCCAGGAGATCTGCTGCAGGAGTCCTGCATATGCTGGGCACTCGCCGGCTCCAGCTGCTGAAGTCATCCGGGCATGAGGTAGGAGAGTTACCCAAACAACCACAGCAGCTGGAACCCTCAGGTGCCCGGCAGACCAGGACTACCTCCCTATGTGCCGACACCATCTCCCCTCCAGTCTACACCTTGGAGTGGGGGACAAAGATCAGCCTGCCTCCCCATCTCTACTCAATGACAACCTGGACAGGGAAGAAACAAAGAAAGTAACCAAAGATTTTTCCAGAATTCAATGAAAAGGAAGACACAGCACACTGCAACCCGTGGGACACAATGAAAGCATTAGTAAGAAGAAAGCCCATAGCTCTCAGTGCCCCCATAAACAAACTGGAGAGATCCCACACCAGCAACTCAACAGCGCATCTGAAAGCCCCAGAACAAAAAGAAGCAAACACACCCAAAAGGAGCAGACAGCAGGAAATAACCAAACCCAGGGCTAAAATAAACCAAATAGAAACAAAAAGAACTCTACAAAGAATCAACAAAATGAAAAGCTGGTTCTTTGACAAAACCAAGGACAGACAAACCCCAATCAAAGCAATTAAATGACACAGAGATAGTATCCAAATCAGCAAAATCAGAAAAGAAAAGGGAGACACAAAAACAAAAACTTTAGAAATTCAAACAATTATCGGACCCCACTACAAAAGCCTACACTCAACAAAACTGGAAAATCTAGATGAAATGGACGACCCTTCAGACAGATACCATGTTCTGAAGCTAAATCAACAGCAGATAAGCCAACAAAACAGGACCACATACCCTAAGTCATTAAAAACCTCTCAACCAAAGAAGGGACAGGGACAGATGACCCTAGTACAGAACTCTACCAGACCTTCAAAGAACAGATAATATAAACACTCCTCAAGCTATTCCATAAAATAGAAACAGAAGGAACACTATCTAATTCACTCCATGATGCCAAAATTATTTTGATACCTAAACCACATAAGGACCCAACCAGAGAGAGAGAGAGAGAGAGAGAGAGAGAGAGAGAGAGAGAGAGAGAGAGAGAGAAATTCAGACCAATTTCAACCATGAACATCAATGTGAACAAAGTCAATAAAATTCTTGCACACTAAATCCAAGAAGATATCAAAACGTCATTCACCATGATCAAGTAGGCTTCATTCCAGGGATGCACAGCTGGCTCAACATAGGAAAATCCATCTATGTACTACACCATATACATATATATATATATGTATATATATATCTATATCTATGAAATATATACATATATATGAAAAAATCACATGATCATCTCATTTGCTGAAAAAGCATTCGACAAAATAAAACACCCCTTGGTGTTAAAAGTATTGGAGAGATCAGGAATTCAAGGCCCATGCCCAAACAGAATAAAAGCAATATACAGCAAACCAACAGCCAATATCAAATTAAATGGAGAGATACTTGAAGCAATTCCACTAAAATCAGGGACAAGAAAAGGATGTCCACTCTGCTCATACTTATTCAATATAGTACTCATGTTCCAGCTAGAGCAATAAGACAACAAAAGGCGATCAAGGGGATACAAATCGGCAAAGAGGAACTCAAGGCATCACTATTTGTAGATGATATGACAGTATATATAAGCTACCAAGTATATATAAGCTACCAAAGAACTTTTACATCTGATAAACAACTTTAGCAAAGTGGCTGGGCACAAGATCAACTCAAACAAATCAGTAGTCTTCCTTTATACAAATGATAAACAAGCTGAGAAAGAAACTAGGGAAACAAGACTCTTCACAATAGTCACAATAGTATAAAATACCTTGGGATAACTCTAACCAAACAAGTGAAAGATCTGCATGACAAAAACTTCAAGGAGATTCCTTTTTTCCTATTTGTCTTTTTACATTTTAATTCCCATTTATTTGCATTTGCCACTCTTCGCACTCACGGCGTTGAGCTTTGTGCTCCCATGTTGGCAGGAGTAGTGTACACTCAGACTAATTGAAGAGAATGTTTCATCTATTGCCCTAGCAAGGAGTCTGTCTTCAGCCTGACTCTGTGACACTGTGGTGTTATAATAGACGACCATGCCTTGCTCATTTCTGATGGACACATTGTGCCATTCTGTCCTTCTTCCTCTAGCTGAATTATTCCGGAACTGCCTGTTTAAATCCTGCCCTTTCGTTCCCCCTCTCCTCCTTCTGTTTTCTTTCCTCAGGTTCACTTACTCAGGCAGTACCTCCATGTGACACAGCACCTGAATGCTTGGAATGTGCATTAGTCACTTAATAGGAGCCTTCCTAGCTTCTAGCATCTGATTGAAACTTAGCTGTTTAGTGAATATATTCTTTTGTATCCCTTTTTGTACATTCCAGGAATAGCCTTTATTAAATATCTTAGTTCTTTAGCCATGTTGCCTAATAAACGTTCTGAAAGTTGAGTACAGATGGGTGTGGTGTCTCATGCCTTTTACGACAAAAGTCAGGAGGTAGAGACAAGCATCTCTTTAAATTCCAGGCAAGTATGACCTAGCAGGTACAAAGACAGCCATAGTGACACTGCTGTGGTTATCAGAAGAATGACTACATTCTGCTCTTCTTTACCCTGTGCCCCAGAGTGAACACACCTGTAGAAAATTTGAACCAACCAGCAGCACTAAGCGAACCCCATACATAGCTTGAAGCACAGTCTCCCATTCTGTCTTGATCAAACAACCATTAATTAATATATAAAAACATATGGTAATTGTTGTGTCCAGTTAAATTTTGTACTTAGTTGTTATTGAGCATTAGTTGGCTAATATTGGAAAGAATAATAAACAGTAGATAACATTATTGAATACAACATCTGTGTAGAAATCCTTTCCCTCCTGCTTCCCCTCCACCAACAAGTACACAGTCTTTGCAAATAGGGCTCATCTCATAGTGCCCTGGAAACATTTAGAATCACCTCACCATAGAGCTGTTACTACATTGCTAGCATTTATTTCCCTAACACCCCAAAAATAATAGTTACAGAAGTGAGAAAGAGTAATGAAATACATGTGATATGAAAGCTGGAGAGGAGCTGGAGAGATGATGGCTCGGTGGTTAAGAGCACTGACTGCTCTTCCAGAGGTCCTGAGTTCAAATCCCAGCAACCATAAACAAACACAACCAGCACACGTTACAAAGTATAAAGTAAGTTCTCCAGAGCCTTTATGTTTTGAATTGCCCCAAGCATTCATAGAGCCTAAGTTTCTACTTTCTCAGCCTGTACCTTCTTGGTTCAGTCCCTGAAGAAGGATCAGAATCCTGCCTGTATAACGGGTCATCTTCCTGTCTCAACTGGACCATATGTGTAGAAAACCATGCTGTATGCATAATTAAAGCTATGAATTCAAAACTGTATTCACTGACAAACTGGCCTAACTTACCAGTGTTTGCAAACACATTAATTTGCCTTGTCCATGTAATGTGCAGTTGAAAGAGCAGCATGGTGTCTGACAGGTCCACCAAAGCAGCATTTGTTATAAGTAATTGAAAGTAAGCACTATCACCATTCACGGATTTATGTGGTTGTGAATTAACATAAAGGGGCCTGCAAGCTACATGATGGTGGTAATCACGTTTACTTCAGTAACTTCTTGTAGCTGTGTACTTTCCCCGAGGAGTTCCGTCTTAGTCATTGCAGTGTCTTAGGCAGTAAAATATTTAAATATCTTTAAAACATGTTTCTCTACCCACTTTACCCAGTTTGGCAGATATAAATGTATTATGAGATGTCTTAGAATATTGAGCTTGAGAAAATAGAGAGTTAAGAATCACACAGTCTCATTTATCCTTTTGGATGGGTAAATAGAGGCCTCTATCCTGCACTGGTCTCAGGCTTAGATTCTAAAGCCAGCCATTTCAATGATGTTCCATCTGCCCCTACGGGCTTTGCAGGAACGGCTGCTGTAGGTGGCAGACGGGCAAGAGGCTATGTCTGTGCTTGGTGTTCTGACCTGGGAACATCTGAATGGTTAGTAGCCTAACAGTCCCTGAAAATATTGAGCCTGAGATGACCACCACTCTGATGCCAAGGGCCCCAGACAGGGAGCTAGCAACGCTGACCAGACCCGCATGTACAAGGGAACAAGTAGGAATCTAGAAAAATCCCACCTGGAACCACAGGCTCTGGGCAGGAGTGAGCCAGAGACAAACAACCCTTGTATTGGAGCCATTGGGGCTGGGTGAGGAGCAAGCCTGCGACAACCACCAGATGAGCTCCATGAGCTCCTGACAGGGAGCTAGCCTGAGATGACCACTAGTAGTTTGGTGCCACACAGGGGTTGAGGGGGAAACCATGCCTAATATGATTCTGGTCTGCTCTGGCACCATAATGCAGGAAGAAAGTACTCCTGAGATCACCCCTGTAACAATCCGAGACACTCAAAGACCCCAAGTGCCACTAAAAAGAGCAACAGTAGTGAGGAACAGCTTTATGTGCATAGCCAGTGATGGCACCTGGGACGGTGGTGGGGTCCTGGCCTGTGCTGACACTGGGGCCCATATCTGGGTCCACAGCCCTGCAGCAGCAGGGGTCTGTTACTGCCAAAAGCCAGGTGGAGTTAATTAGGTGTAGCTCAGGGACATGTTTGAAAGCTGTGAAGAACTGGCCCCATTTCTCACCTGGGTTTCTTGGGAGAGCTCGCCCTGGGGGTGTAATAGCAGGAGTGCTGACCTCATCCCTATGCAGCTGGCAGTACTGAGCCCTGCACTTTGCATGAATTGCAGGTGAGCTGCCCCAAGGGTATGAGCATAAAAGAGCTGGCCCTACCACCGAAGAAATCTCCAGTACAGTGGTGTGGATGTGGAAGAGATACTCTCCTCCCACCACATTCCTCACCACCTTTTGTAGGGGGGAGACCTGGCCCTGGGATCCTCTCAGCAGCTGCAGCACTCAAGACAACAGGCCCTGTACCTTGCCTGGGCAGCACAGCAGAACTGGCCCTGATAGAGGCTGCTGGTGAGCTGGCTCCTGAAGGCACAAGCATGGGAGAGTTAGCCCTGCCTGTTGTCTGCTGTGGGTTGGAAACATCGAGGGAAAAATCCTCTCTCCTCCTTTTTATCCACCCCACCATGGGCAGGCGAAAGAGATGACTCAGACAGATCATGAGAGCTGGAAAGCTGGCCCTTCCCCTCATCTGATACAGCACTTGGGAGAGCAGGCCCTGAATCTCATCTGGGCAGCACAGTAGAGCTGACCCTGATGGTAAGGGCATAGGCAAGCCAGCCCTGAGGTTGTGAGCATGAGAGAGCTGACCCTGCAACTTGTCTGCCATGTGTCTGTATTGCAGATGAGGGAGACTCCTACCTCTCCTCCCTCATCTCTTGCTACTTATGCTGGGCAGGAAAGCTGGCCCAGGGTCATCAAAGTGGGGAGAACTGGTCATGTCCCTCATTGTGTGTGTAAGGGAAACAGAGCTCTGCACCCTCACCTGAGCAGCAGGGCAGAGAGCTCTCCCTCAGGTTGTGCAGGGTTGTCAGTGAGCCAGCCCCAAGGGCATGAGAGAATGAGAGCAGGTAAGCTGACCAGCTTAGACCTCTCTGGCTTGGACTTTGAGTTGGCTCACCCCAGCATCTACCCTATTGATGACCTGCTGGAGTGAATGAAGGGGCTGGTCCTACAGATCCAAAACTACAGGATCTCCATAACACAGGACGACAACAGGATATCTGGAGAGGAGTCCCAGTACTGATAGAGTAGCAGAAACCAGAGACTTCACACTAAACCAACAGGTCTTTGAAATGGACACTTGTTTTTTGTTTTAAAGATTTATTTATTTTATTATATGTGAGTACACTGTCACTGTCTTCAGGCACCCCAGAAGAGGGCATCAGATCTCATTACGAATGGTTGTCAGCCACCATGTGGTTGCTGGGAATAGAACTCAGGACCTTCGGAAGAGCAGTTGGTGCTCTTAACCACTGAGCCATCTCTCCAGCCCTGAAGTCCAGCCACCAAGTCCAGCTGTGACTTAGGTTTGTTGTTGTTGTTGTTGTTGTTGTTGTTTTTGCTGTTGTTTTGTTTTGTTTTGTTTTGTTTTGTTTTGTTTTGTTTGACTATGTCTCAAATTCTTGGATTTGATTAATCAGTCCTCCAGCCTCAGCCTCTCAGTTGTCTGGGACTACTTAAGAGCATGTACCATCATGCCTTACTGAGATATTTTTAAAAATTATAACACATAGCTAGGCAGTGACAGTATGTGGCTTTGTTTGAGGCTAGCTGCTCTACAGAGTGATTCCAAGACTGCCAGGACTACACAGATAAACCCTGTCTTAAAAGAAACCAACA
>BDUI01001705.1:93140-106044 GCA_002335545.1 Apodemus speciosus | reverse complement strand
AAATAGAAATAGAAAGATAATGAAAAAAGCCAGAGTCCATATAAAGATAAATGCCATATTTTTGCTCATATGTGGAACATAAATTTAAAATAAATAAATAATATAATTTTGAAATTGAATAATTTAAATTTTAGTTTCTCTCTTTCTGTGGTGTGTGTGTGTTTGTGTGTGTAGGTTACAAAGCTGGAAAGGACACGGGAGGGAAGGATTAGGTGAGGGTGAAAACACAACAGTAGGTAATGGATTACATATACTAGGAGATCACAAGGTGCACTAACTAGGGGGAAAAGGGCATCAGTTGGGGAAGACAGGAAGGAGGAGTGCAAAGAGGCAGTGTCAGAAGAGCACAGTCAACTGCACTGTGTATGCAGATGTCCCAATGAAACCCAATCTTTTATATGCTAACCTAGAAAACTGATGTAAAAAAGGCAAAGATGAGCTGGGCCTGTTGAAAGACATATGTTACAAATGGAACACTACACTTTATGCTCCTTTTGTTCTGGGATAGTCTGTTCCCATTATAACTGTGAGACAATTCATGTGGTCATTTGCGTTCTCCATGGTGTGTAGTCTGAGTATTCTGAAGATGAGTGCTTTGTAACTTTGCTTGGAGAGATGCAGACAAACGTCTGTTCAATCCATACAGGGTGACAAAAACAGACCACAAATATTCTATCCAAACCCATATCGATAAGCCAGGGAATTTACTGGGCTTACTCCCAAACCTGTACTGGAGAAAAGCCCCACTGCAGTGCAGGTGACAACCTTCCCAAAGTCCAAGAACAGAACATTAAGTATTCAGCAGAGTCAATATTGTTAAATAGGTTTTAACAGTTTTGCACACATCCCTCAACTCAACTGCTATTTTTAAGCTATGTAAGTTACAGCTTTATTTTTTTAAAGACAGGGTCTCACCATGTACCCCTAGTTGGCCTGCACCTAGCTATGTAGGAGAGGTAAGGTTCTACTCACAGATTGCCTCCRTTTCCCAAGTGCTGGGATTGAAGGCCAGCACCATCACATTAGGCTTTGTTTTTGGTTATTATTCCACAAAATATATACTTTAAATTCTCTGTAGGTTTTAGATTCCACTCACATTTTCCTTTCAGAATTTGCGGATTGTTTTCCAAAGTTGTCGGAATGTGTAATTAGCATGCAACTAAATGCACAAATCTTAAAGTACGAGTTTTTTTCTCTTATGCTGAGGATTGAACCCAGGACCTTGCATATACCAGGCAAGAACCCTACCACTGAGATGTTCCTCAGCCCTGTCCTTCCTTCCCCAGCATCAAAGTCCTTTCTGGAATTACACTCTACTTCCTAAAATTACACTCTACTTCCTCAAATGTGTTATTTATTTAGCAAGAATTTCTAGTAATCTCTATTTTTGATTCTCAAAATACTTTTATTTTTGTTCTCTTCATTAAATTCATTGCAACCATGCAATCCGAATCAAGGAAAGCTCAGTTTCAACCACGTATTNGTTCTGGTTGGTTGATATTGTTGTTCTTCCTGAGAGGTTGCAAACCCCTTCAGCTCCTTGGGTCCTTTCTCTAACTCCTCCATTGGGGACCCTGTGCATAGTCCAGTGACTGGCTGAGAGCATCCGCCTCTGTATTTGTCAGGGGATCTCTTTCTTTTGTTTGTTCATTGGTTTGTTTGTTTTGTTGAGACAGGGTTTTTCTGTGTAGTTCTGTCTGTCCTGAAACTCAATCTATATAGACAATGCTGGCTTCAAACTCAGACATCTGCCTGCCTCTACTTCCCAAGTGTTGGGATTAAAGGTGTATATTTATGGCCCTAGTGAACAGGACCACAATCACTGCCACACAATCGTGTCTTCCAGTTTTCCTTGAAAATTTCGTTGAGGAAATTGAGTCATTTATCCTGTTGAAGTTCTGACTATGGGGCTTACATGTTGCATCTTCCCTTTCATCTCAGTTTACTCAAAGTTGAACCAAATATGTATTAGGTCTTAACCAGAGAACCCACATATAAACTAGACCATCAAAACATACTTTCCAGGACTGGAGAGATGCTTGCTGCTCTTCCAGAGACCTGAATGTAGATCCCATTACCCATACTAGTTCTAAAGTGCCTGTAACTCCAGCTCCATTGGATCTGACAACCTCTTCTGGGAGAGGGAGAGTCAGCTTTGTTTGCTTGTTTGTTTGTTTTAGGGATGAGGATTCCGGAGAGGCTACCCAGGCTCCAGATGATGTTCCTAAACCCAAGCAAAACTAGGCAACATTAGGTGAATTCTATAAGTTTTTTTTTTTTTTTTACTGCTTTTCATTTATTGTTTTTATTTTTAAGAGGAGTTGAAACAAAAATTTAAGGGTGGTTTTCTTTTCTATGGGCTCTGTAAAAAGAACTCACGAAATTGAAGGGGAAAGTGGGGGGCATGTATGGGAAGAATTAGAGGAAAGGGAATAGAGGGATGGATTTATCAAAGCACATTATATGTATGTATGACATTCTCAAAAACAAATTAACATGGATATGTAAATGCATGCCTATAGTACCAATACTTGGGAAGTGAAGATAGGAAGAAAGTTATTCTCACCTGCATAGGGAGTTTGAGGCAAGCCTGGATGACACAAGATGCTGTATCAAAACAGCAACAGAAAGAGAAGAAACACACACACACACACACACACACACACACACACACACACACACACACACACATTAGAACAAGTAGAAAATTTAAAACTGAGGATAAGCTGGGCCTGGTGGCACCGGCTAGTAATCCCAGTCAGTCAGGAAGCTAACAGCAAAGGATTGGAAGTCCTAGATCTGACGATAATACTAAATATTTTAAGAAACATATGTGTGAACAAAGGAAAGATACATGATCAATTTGAATTTTTAGCTAGAAATATTTCTTTAAGAAATTAAGGAAATCAGTTTGACTATGTCTGGCTACATCTTTTTCTTATAAGTATGATAGCAGCAATCTGAAATTTCCTAGCTTTTTAAGTGACTGTATTTCCAGTAGGGGAAGAAATACCTGAGGTCTCATAGTTACTAATACACATTCAATAAATACTGCTGGACACACTTGATCAAGATGAGTCACCAAGAAAATTGATCTCAAATTATTGCAAAGACTCACGAAGAGACCATTTTTTCCCTTGCCAGGTACATATACAGCTCTAAATTTATAAGCTAATAAGTTCATTCTTGCCATAAATAGTCATTAAATGCACAATATTTTGTGTTCCAGTTTTGCTGTCTTTCTATATAGTTTGGCACATTTTTATAAAGTATTATGCAAACCTAAAATAATAGAATACCTTGCATAACTTTTGAATAATGTTCTATAAGAAAATTAGTGTAGACTATCAATAATTGTTGATTTATCTTGTGATGATTAGGACTTACAAATTTATTATGTATCATTATTATAATCCAAATACTTTAGAAAGGAACAGAGATACAAAAAGTAAATGTGTTTATGGCATTAAGAAATATTTTCCCAGACTGGAGAGATGGCTCAATGGTTAAGAGCACTGACTGCTCTTCCAGAGGCCCTGAGTTCAATTCCCAGCAACCACATGGTGGCTCACAAGCATCTGTAATGGGATCTGACGCCCTCTTCTGGTGTGTCTGAAGACAGCTACAGTGTACTCATGTACATAAAATATAATAAATAAATCAATCTTTTTAAAAGGGAAAAGAAAAAATAAGAAAATGTGTTATGTAATACTAACTTGTATTTGAAAAACAAAAAGAAATTTTTCCCCTCAAACAAGAGAAAATAGAGATTTTCGAAGAGATTAACAAAGCTTAACTAATATCAAATCACTAGTGTTTTTCACACCAGGTATATATAGAAAAGAAAATGAGGAAGACAGAAACGGAAATCTACCTGTAAGGCAGAATGGCATATAAGGTAAATAAATGTAAAGTGGACATTTTAGTAGTATCTGGAAGAAATACATCCTAAAACAAATTAGGGTTACCTTAAAGTAAATTAGAGCAGAGCTGCAGACGTACCTGCATGTGAGCTATATCCAGGATGGAATGAAGTCTTTACTGATTTTTCACAAACAGACCAAATGACAGTGTGGAAAGGTCTTCCGTTTAATGAAATGTGTTTTGGTTGTTTTGAGACTCTGAAAACCAGTGCAAAAGGCAGACCGGTTTTGTTTAGCACTCATCGACTAGAGCTTAACACAATGCCTGACATTTGGTAGGCATTCCACAAGTATTGCCCAATAAATTAATAAAGGAAGCAACATCTGTGTTTGCCTTTGGAGAATGAGAAAAATCTGACAGAAAGTTCTTTCATTTCTAGTCCATAGATGATGTATTTCAGTTACCTACTGGTGAATAACAAGTTCCCCTAAAATTAGGGACAGCTTGCATACTTCATCATAGTAGGGTTTCCATGAGTCAAGATGAGCTGCTGAAATGGGAGCTCTGCCTCAGGACTTCTCACAAGGCTGCATCAGCTGCAGGCTTCGCCAGCAAGTATCGACTTCGCAGCTTCCTCACCTGACTGCTGCCATGGTTCTGTTCCCCACAAGACGTTCCCACATGCTTCCTTCAGCCCTCTGTCCATGTGACCTTCTCCCCAGAGTATCACGCAGCATAGGAGATTGCTTTATCAATGAGCAACAGAGAGGAAAGGCCAAAGTGCCAACAGTAACAGAATAAGGAATACAACAGTCATGGCTTTCCTCCCATAAGCTAATCAGAGTCACATCCCAAAAGTGATGACTTTTGCTCTTTTGTTGCAGACATAAGGTTCTGTAGCCCAGACTGGCCTCAAACTCAAGACAGTATGTGACTTGTACCAATTTCCATGCCTCAGTCTCCCAAGTATAGGATTATGAATGTGCGTGCGTTTGTGCGTGCGTGCGTGCGTGCTTGTGTGCGTGTGTGTGTGTGTGTGTGTGTGTGTGTGTGTGATTATAAAGTAGTCACCAAGTCCAACAAACATCCCAGGGAAGAGGAGTATCTCCTGGAAAACACACTAGAAGCTGCACAGTATAAATGCATAGTAGACGTGTTGGGCTGAACACGGAATAAAGAAATGCACAGAAGCTGAACTAGGGAAACAGAGTGGCAGCAGGCAGATGATGCACCTAGCAACCTCCTGTGTTCTCTGGACTTTGTTCTGCCTCTTGATGTCAGTCACCTGCTCCTGGATCAGTGGATCAGTAGCATTCAGACCACCTGCGGATTTGTTTAAGAGTGGCGTGGTTCCTTCCACAGATTCCCTGAATCAGCACTGGTGTTTTACAAAGAGCAAACAGCTCCAGTGAACATTGAACCAGAAGGGATGGAACAAAGAAGGCTCCAAATAGCATTTACTCTAGTTATGGGGTTAGCATTTTCTTTCTTTCTTTCTTTTTTTGGGGGGGGGATTCGAGACAGGGTTTCTCTGTGTAGCCCTGTCCTGGAACGAACTCTGGAGACTAGGCTGGCCTCAAACTCAGAAATCTGCCTGCCTCTGCCTCCCAAGTGCTGGGATTAAAGGCGTGTGCCATCACTGCCTGGCCGTGATTAGCCTTTTCTGCATTAGAGTCACCCGAAGCTTTGACCAGGGACGCTCTCTCCTGTGTGTGCTATAGCACTGTTGGGCTAAAGAAATGAAAAGAAACCAAGTGTCTATCAGTGAATGAATAAAGAAAATGTAGTGCACACACATGATGGGACACGATATAGCCATGAAAGAATGAAGTCTTGTCATTTGCAGCAACAAACACAGAGAACACAATGTCAAGGGAAATAAATCAGGCACAGAAAGACAGGTATCACAAGACCTCTTGAGCTGGATGTGGAATTTAGTGTTTAATAGGATGATTGTTACTAGAAGTGGGAGAAAGTTGGAGGCACAACATGCCAAAGATTTGATCAAAGGACTAAGTTAGATATGGATAAATTCTGATATGCTATTGCTCAGTAGGATGACTACAGATAATAATATATTGTACATTTCAGAAAGGTGGAAAATAAGGACTTTGTATTCACCATAAAATGTTTGATTCCTATACATTTACCCCAATTTAAATATTTATACAGGTATCAAACCATAACAAGGTACTCTATAAATATGTACAATTTTATCTGTAAGTTTCCATTAAATTTGGGGATGTAGCTCAGCTGGTAGAGTACTTGCTTAGCATGCATGAAGCCCTGAGTTCACTCTGCAGCATTCAAGAGGTAGAGACAGGAGTTCAAGGCTAACCGGGACTCCTTGAGACACTTTCTTAGATAAAAATAAAACAAAATAAAATATGGTGTCCAAAGCTGGAAAGGCTTGAGTAACAAAGTAAATGACATAGTACTGAATCAGAATCCAACGTTAAAGAAACCAGGCACTCAAGAGATGGTTCACTGAGTAAAGTGTTTACTGCATAAGCATTAAGGCCTGAGTTTAGGTCCCCAGTGCCCACAAAAAGTTGGGTGTGGTGACATATACATATGATCCTATGACCGGGGAGGGCAGATCCTGGAACTTTCTGGCCAGTTGGTCTAGCTATAGAATGGAACTCCAGCTTCAGTGAGAGGCCCTACTTCTAAAAATAAGGTGGATCCTGGCACTGAGAAGGTGGAGACAGGCAGATCTCCCTGAGTTTGAGACCAGCCAGGTCTACTTTGGGAGTTCCTGGCCAGCCAGAGCCATAAGGTGAGACACTGCCTCAAAATAAATAAACAAAACCAAGGTGGACAGAGGAGAACCTACCATCAACTTCTGGCCTCCATATGTGTATGCATTAGCACATGTACCTCACTGACTCACATTGTGAACACACATGCAGACACTATACTACACAAACACACACACACACACACACACACACACACACACACAGGAGAGGGGAGGAACAAGTATTTTCTAAAAGATCCCTAAATAATTCTGAGTTTGGAGCAGGGGCTATTCCAAAAGCTGTGCTGTCTGTGGGACATGCTCTACTAGCTGGCTGCCTTGTCTGTCCTCAGTGGGAGAGGAAGTGTCTAGCCTCATAGAGACTTGATGTGCCAGGGTCTGGAAGGTACCCAGGACACCCACTACTCAGAAGAGAAGTGGGAGGGGATGACCAGGAGGGGGCAGTAAGCAGGACGTAAAGTGAATAAGTTAAAAAATGAATAAAATTAAATTAAACAACTCTGAGTTCAGAAGGGAGAGGGAAGCACTATTCCAGCGGTTCTCAAATTTAAATATGCATTGGAATAATCTAGAAGGCTTATTATGTCTTATGCATGCTAGGTTGGTGTTCTACCAGTGCAGCTAATATATGTCATTAGGGTTTGGTTCCCAACACTCGATTTAAAAAGAACAGCTTGCTGACCCTCACTCCCAGAATTGATTACTCAGTAGGTTTGGGATAGAGCCAGAGCATTTGAGCTTCTCACAAGTTGTATAGTGGTTCTGATTTCGCTAGTTCTTATGCTTGTGTGTGTGCATCTTAGTGTGGAGGTGTGTGCAGATGGGCGTGGGTATATGTGTTTACATATGGGTGAACAGGCCAGAAGTTGATGCTGCCTGTCTTCTGCAATCATTCTCCATCTTGTTTTCTAAAGACAGGGTCTCTCACTGAATGTGGAAGTCATCGATTCCGTTAAGACTACCTGGTACAGCTCTTTCTCTCACAGTTCAGGGATTAGAGTTCTGTGCAGTTGAGTAGGATTTTTAAAATGTGATTTTAGAGGCTCCATAATAGTCAAGCACTTGACTGTTACAATTTCATCTCTTGATCTAGGCAGACAGAAATTGACCATTCTTGCCCCCACCCCCCAAAAGCCCTCAAATACATAGGGGAGCCTGAGAATAAAGCTTTTTTTGGGGGGTGGGCAACTACTCCAAAGAAAGCAAATTTATAAGAAAACTTTAGGGTTGAGGGTGTAAAAAGGTCCTTAAATTTTGGATTTTGAATTGGCTCATGGTGGTCACAGACCGTTTGTAGCAGACCACTTTAAGTTTAGTTTTAAGTTCTCTCATCTTTACAATGGAAGCGGGGAGAAAGGGATTTCCCTGTTAACTTCAGCTGTTCACTTGGCCAAACAGCACCAGCAACAAACAGGAACTTTTGACCTGGGAGAGGGGGGCGGGTTGTGAAACAACAACTAAGATGGCTGTTTAGATGACCTGACACAGTGTGAACCCCTCCCCCAAATACTTGTTTGTATCCAGGGAAAAGACTCAAGATGAACATAAAGGAAAAGACTCATGGCTGTACAAAAGGTTGAGAAACAAAAAGCTGTTGGGGGCTCAGACTTAGACAAAACATTCATACCACTTGCTTAAAGCTCTCAGAACATCGTGCAAAAGGAGGAAGAAAGAATCTAAGAGCTGGAGCTTTGGGAAAGGGGTTACAAGATAGCTTTCTCTAAGCAGGCTACAAACACGGGAAGGCAGACTCACAGGAGCTGAGCATCTGGCTCAGAGTCCACAAAAGTGGGGCCCTCCGTGGGCTAGAAACCCATAGACCAGACAACAGATTCTGGGAGGAGGGGAACATGGTATCAAATTGTGTATCCATTTGTGAGCCTACCACACTCTGATGGTTGGTTCCAAACCTCAAGATCACACAGACAGTCCTGATTAAATTTTCCATGGGACACAAAAGAACAAAACAAATAGGGAGAAGAGATTTAGAGAGGGGTGCTGGTAAGGCCCAGAGGAAAATGGGGGAGTGTAGGAACAAAAATAGAGTGTACATGTACCAATATGTAAAAGAAGAAAGTTTACTAAGACAAAGAAAAACAAAGCAAAAAAGAAATTCTGAAGCCCAGCTCCCCCCCCCCTTTTTTTTTTCTGAGACAGGGTTTCTCTGTGGTAGAACTCACTCTGTCAACCAGGCTGGCCTCGAACTCAGAAATCCACCTCTGCCTCCCAAGTGCTGGGATTGTTGTGCCACCACCGCCCAACAAAGCCCAACCCTTAAACCTACTACTGGTAACTCCAAGGCTGGCCTACCATTATTGCTATAATAATTCCCTGCAAACTCTTAACTTGTATTACCTAACTGGTAATAATACACAAAGGGGAAAAAGGTAAAATTCTCGATTTCCTTTTATGTTCCTACCAAATCTTTACCACTTGGGGTAATTTTGATAAGGAAATTAATTGTGTGTGTGTGTGTGTGTGAGAGAGAGAGAGAGAGAGAGAGAGAGAGAGAGAGAGAGAGAGAGAGAGAGAGGAGGGGATGGGGAGAGAGGGAGAGGTACATGCATGTATGTGTACGCATGTACAGAGGGGAAGAGTGTGCTTGTGAATGCTTGTATGAACACCTCAGGTTCCATCAGGTATCTTCCTTGATTGCTCTCCTCTTCCTTTTCTGAGGCAGGGCATCTTACTGAACCCTACACTCACTGGTTCCAACTAGTCTAGCTAACTAACTTGCTTCAGGCATCCCATCTCTGCTTCCCAAGTGCTAGGATTATAGGAAGCTGCTATGCCCATCTAGCTTGTGTGGCTTTCAACAGGCACTGGAAATCTGCTATTGTCTTTATGATTTCACACCAAACACCTTATCCACTGAGCCATATCCCCAGCCCATGAAAAAAAATTCTTGGGATCCAGAGGCACAGATGTACTTGGAGTTACTGCGAACTAGTATTCCCTTCCCCTTGCCTGGGGACTCAGTACTTTGTTAAAAAGTCTTCTAGAACAAAGCACTGAGGGAAACAAGCAGAATTTATTTCTGGATAAAAACAATAGACATTGTACTTTAATATGCATGAGGGTCAAGGGCCTGGAGCTGGAGCTCAGTTGGTAGAGTGCTTGTCTAGCATGCATGATGCTCTGGGTACCATTCCTGTTACTGCATGAGTCAGGTGTGTTGGTACATGCTTGCAAGCCCAGTGCTCGGTAGAGGCAAGAAGACCAGAAGCTCAAGGGTGTGCTGCCTGAGACCTTGTCTTCAAAAGAGAAGAAAAGGTGAGAGAGGGCAGAGAGCAGGATACTACCAGAATGCTTCAAGCAATAGAAAAAGTAACCATTTTACATCAGTGCCAAGAAAACATAGAACTATTTTTGAAATTAGTAACAATAATAGTCATGGTTTTTATTTAAAATAAATAGCACTTGACATCGGGATTTATTCATGCATATAAATGTGCATATATATACACATATTATGTATACATACACACACATATATACATTAGTGGGGAGAAGGTAAAAGAAATAAGATCAGTTGGGCTAATAAGGTTGAAGTAGGTATGGGTTATAGAGGGATTCAGTGTCCTGTTTTGTCTAGTTCAATTTTTTTATAGTACATACTTAAAATTACATAAACCCAATCATCTGTTAATTTTAAGATAAAAATAATAGTGATTATAGCATCCCAGTGAATAATGTCATGCTTTAAAAAAAACAATCCTAAATCTATTAACTTTTCACCAAAAAAACATGGTTAATACAATGTACCATTCTACTTCCTTCAATGACATGCAAACAGCAAGAGGCTGTATCATATTGTTAGGCCCAAGAAAGCACCGACTCTATTAGAATCTCCTATCACAAGAATTAATGAAGATTCTCTAATTCATACTTTTTTATATTTGTAAGAATGTTTTAATTAATTTATGTAATTACATCTTTTTTCCCTCCTTGCTCCCCTTTTCTACCCTTCCCATGTCTAACCCCACCTTCCCTCCCAAATTCATGGCTTTTTCTTTAACCAGTGTTGTCACATAGACTATACACAAATCAACATATAATGTAACCACTGCTTATTGTTCACTGGTAGAATGATAATGGTCAGTAGAGAAACCATCCTGTCTCTATAGGAGCACTTTCCACAAGAATTTTCTGATTGTGGAACATTTAACCATTGTTTTGTCTTGAGAAAGGGTCTTACTGTATGGCTCTCCAGCTGTCCTAGAGCTCACTCTGTAGACCAGACTGTCCTCGAATTCACAAAGACGTACGCTACCCAAGTGCTGGGATTAAAGAAACCACTATGCCCAACTTTGTGGAACATTTTAGATCCTGTGCTTTCCAAAACAAAAAGCCACATGTGGCTATTGGGCTCTTGAAATATTTTTCAGTTCATTCGCACAGTCACATATGTCTGGTGCCTACCATAAGGAAAATACAGCTATGCAGTAACTTAAAAAAAGGAGACACACACATGCATGTTTTACTTAGTATCTAACTCACATTTATTAAAAATGAAAGGTTACAGACAGCAAGAATAAGAGTGCCTTCTCCATTAAACAAGCTTAATTAATCTATCATTGACTAATAAATGAACATATTTACTCACATAAAACATTTTGAGAATAATCCTGCCAATCTGTGAAACTGAAAAAAAGAAAACAGGCTAAGATTTTTTTCCAAAGGAAGAAAAGAATCACAGATGTCCCTCCAGGGGCAAGAAATAACATTGTTGACCAAAAGACCCAAAACCCAAGAAAAACAAAAAACAAAAAAACCTCCTACACACACACAAAATTCAGAATGGTACCTGAATCTATACATACAACTGATCATAGACATTTCATTTCTGGAAACTTAACTTTAAAAGATTCTACAGCGGAATCTTTTAAGGAAAATAGATAATTTTTGTCAACAAAAATTTGACCTAATTTTCACTTACTGTGTGAATGATAATCTCTCTAGAAATCTGATCTCTTCAGAAAAAACTTTTGCTCATGACTTTTGGGAAAGTGAGACCCCTACAAAACAAGTTTATAGAGTCTAATCAAACTGTGAACCAAAGAAAATGGCAACTCTGTTAGTAGTAAATATTCTGGGATGGAACTTTGAAAGGAGCTGATTCAGAGTAAAAAGTTATAAGCAGCAGTGAAAGAGATATACTTAGGATAGTATGAGTACCAAAATTCCTAATAACTAAAATGACTCTTTTAATTCTGATATTAGGTTCAAAAAGCAGCTCTATCACATAGCCAGCTTCAGTTACAACCACACAGACTCATTTAGATATACCTGCTGAAATATTTTCATGTGCAAAAAGGAACTCAAAATAGAAACCAATTATATTGTAACTATTGTTATCCCCTCACAGAGCTTCAAGAAAAAAAGCCAGGTTTTATATACACTGTAGTAAGTACAGAATGTACAGAAGACTGTTGTATATACAAAAGTGCATTAATTCAGAATACATTTAGCAGGAATATAGGAAAAAAGTCCTGGTTGACAATCTGATACTTTACCGTATCTAAGACTACTTATAGATTCTCCAAACCAGTCAACTTCCTACTTGCTTTGGTTATATTGATTCTACAGAACTACTTTTTGAAAAGTCCCATAATTTGCAACTCTTAACCATCTATGAGGTGTTTTATGTATATGTGTGATTATTATTAACTTCTTTTGGTAACAGTCCTATTAAATTGCTAACACAAAGATGTATTATTTTTAATCTAAACAGGAAATTAAATTCACCCACTATAGGAAAAGACACTATCAGCCCCATTTTCCAAAAGCCTTGAAATGTCAATGTAAACAAACACGAGATCAGCTTCAATTTAAGAATGAGCAACTTCACAGAACAAGCCATGGCTGTCCTTCTAAAAAATTCAGCCGACTTAAGTGTGTACCTGTCATTTGTACACGGTAATTCCACATTTATATTGACATTGTCAAAACAGATATTCATTAATTAAGCAATTCTTCCCTTTCCTATTCCATCCATCACCACAAAAAAAAAGAACACAGATTTCCACACGTTCCATTCACCACAAAGATGTAATAGAAAAAACCTGACAATAAAGAAAAATCACTACATATTGAGATCAGAAAAGATCACACTGGCTTTTCTGAGTTTGGCATGAATGTCAAATTAAAATGCAATTTGCCATTGTCTGGTTTAGGCTAAGACATCAATCACCTCAATTCAAAAAATATTCGGGCAGTGAGCCACAAACAAATGATAGAATTTAAGAAATGTAATTGTAGTGAGACAGCTTGGGTCTT
>BDUI01001705.1:38321-55338 GCA_002335545.1 Apodemus speciosus | reverse complement strand
GGGTGGGGATGAGATGGGACCGAACTCTGGGCGACTGTTGATGACGCCACAGCGGGGCGTGTTGCTGTTTCCGGTGTGCTGGCCTTTGGGTTTGTTTTGTTTTGTTGTTTTAAGTTAGGGATCAGCGAGGTACAAGGATGGACACTAAAAGATGAAGCAAAGATAAGAACTTGGCATGAAACTGTTGCTGGCCAGTTCTCACACATCTAGATCGTGTTCCTATGGAACTATTTGGGCCCTTCTTTGGTTTCAGATCCATTCTGTCTCTGTTGGGATGGTCGTTTTGCGTTACAAATTAAGGAATGCTGCTCTTGCTGTGTTCAGTGGATTCCGTAATCCGCTGTGAGTTGAGGGGGGAAAGTAGGCTTTATTTTTACACTTCACGTTCTAACAACTGTCATTTACATTTGAATTGGAACAGTTAGAGCACAAAGAGCGACCTGGAGAGTGCCCTGAAGGAGAAAGGGGTTGGCTGAGTGCTCTCTTTGATGGAATGGTTTTCTGGTCTTTTGGACAAAAAACAAACAAACAAACAAACAAATAAACAAAAAAGCCAACTTTTCCTCCTGGCATTTTCCCCCCTCAGGACGTAGCTCCCTTTGCAGCTATTTTGCCCAAGAGGGAAGTAGGGGCGGTGAAGTAATATGTAAGGCCAAAGTAGTTTATTGCTGGTGAGAGAATTTGCTGTTCAAGAGCAGGACCCCTCTAGGAAAATCAGTCTTAACCAGAGGTCAGAATCCACTCTTGCACTTGGATCCTGTCTGTAATCTGGTTAGGACATCATAGCACCCAGAGCATTTGAAATTCTTCTGTGTTACTTCTTTGTTTACTAGACCAAGTCAGTTGACAGCATGCAATCCCAAACTCTTCAAAACCTTAAGAAAGCTTTTAAAGATTCTGAACGGCCAGACATCTTGATGCTTTATTAATGAGAGAAGCAAGGATGAAGCAGGTTCTTGCTTCTTACATTCTTCCAGGCTTTCTATTTCTCTAAGGGACTTGTTTAGACACAGACTGCTGTTTCACTAATAAGAGTTCTTTCATTCATTTTTTGGGGGTGGGGGAGGGATGCTTCCTAGAATTTAAATTTCTAACAATTTGCAGGAAACAGCACTGGCCATAGGACTATCTTGGAAAACTGTTGTGCTACCATTCCTAGCCAACCTGTGTCTCACATGTATACCAGCGTAGTTGTACATGTGGCCCAGCACATTTTCTAGACCACAACTTTATGCCACAGTGCCAAACATTTGAACACAGCCAGCATCAGAGGTGACATATAAACTTGAAAGTGTTACTGGAGGACTTCAGTTCTAATTACCAAGTAGTGTTCCTGCTGACCAGGATTAAAATTCTCCCTCACATTAACAAGAAAAATATTTATGTATACAGGACTGACTTTCATCACAGTTTTATTTAAAACTGAGGAAAGACCTTCTCAGTCTGTCTCCACCTTGCCCATAGCAGTATTACAGATTATAGATTATAGAAAAGATGATGCAAATATCAGGAATATTTATATAATATATCATCCATAGGTTGACTTTTAGACTCAGGTTACAAGAACTGGGTAATGGATCTTCTTCCCTGTACCAAGTCCCAGGTGCCAGTCAGTGGTTTGGGTTGATCTATTCCTACTACCCATGTGGTATTGGAGTCCTAATTCCTGGGGACCCATACCAGTGGGGAGCTGTAGGTAGCCCAGAACACTCCCAAATGGATTTTATTTATATGCAACATGAAAAAATGTGTGTTTGGTCATGCATACTGATAACCTGTGTGTGACAAGAGTCAACCTTGTGTCATTCTTTAAGCACCATGCACTTTAATTTTGTTTGTTTGTTTGTTTGTTTTATTGAGACAGGGTCTTATTATGTAGCTCAGTCTGGTCTCAAACTTAAAAAGATCTGCCTATCTCTGCCTCTGCTTTAGGCAAGAACTAAAGGTGTGCACTACTACACTCTGGATCACCTTGTTTTTTGAGAAAGGGACTCCTACAGGCCTGGGATTTCACCAGTTAAGCTAGACTGGCTATCCAGGAAGTTCCAGGGATTTGTATATCTCTGCCCGCTCCCCCCAGCTCCCAGTGGTAGGACCAGCATAAACTGTACTTTTAGGTAAGTTCTGGGGATTGAACTCAGGTCCTCTTGCCTGTGTGGCAAGCACTTACAGAGTGATCTATCTCCCCAGCATAATAGAAACAGCTTATCATTACTAGAGACTGGTATCATATGCCTATAATTTCAGCACCTGGGAAGCAGAGAAAGGAAGAACAATTTAAAGGCAAAGGAGACCTTGCTTGAAACAAAAACAAACAAACAAACAAAAATGTAAATAAATCAGTTATTTATAATTCTACCAACAGTGATTATGACCATAGCAGAGACCACCAGAGGACATTCTTAAAGCTGAAAAGAAAGTCTCTTGCCAGTTGGTGACTGCCCAAATCATGCAGCCTTGAACCTTGCAGCCCTTTGTCTTTTATGCACAAAAAAACACATCCAGGTTGTCACACTTTACCTAGCAAGAAGCAGAACTGCAGAAGCCAAAAACCAGTGGTATTACATTTTGGGACTTTCTTGGAACTACAGAATTTTTGGGGGGGGGGGGGGTTGGTTTTTTTTTTTTTTTTTTGGATTTGGTTTTTTTGAGACAGGGTTTCTCTGTATGCCCTGGCTGTCCTGGAACTCACTCTGTAGACCAGGCTGGCCTCGAACTCAGAAATCCACCTGCCTCTCCCTCCCAAGTGCTGGGATTACAGGCATGCACCTGGAACTACAGACTTAGATCTTTGATGGATTAGGTCTCTTTGTTCCCATTCYGGCAGGTGTTAGGGCCTACTTGTTGGATTTGAATGTCAGAATGGTGCCACTAACATGGTATCAGTCGTGCTAAGGTCTGGGGGGCTGTTAGAAGTCTATTCAGGTTTTCTAGTCATTTCTACAATTGATTTGTTTTCCTACTGTATATAGAGTTGAATTCCTTATACTGTTATCAAACCTCTTAGTAGGTATATTTCAACATTCTTCCTCTCTGGATGTTGTGTCTATATTCTTGTTTTCTTTGCTGTGCAGAAGTGCCTTAATTTGGAATAGTCCTGTTTATCTATGGTTACTTTTGTTGCTTTGGCGTACACATCCAAAAATCTTTGTAGACAATGACATGCTGTTTTCGTCCTTATTGGCTAATTGTTTTAAGGTTGAGGAGAGGGGCTCTAACAAACTAGATGGCTTTGTGGTGTTTAGGCCTGCAATCTCTTCGCTTGGTCTATGAGGTAGAAATGCATTCGACGGCAGAGATACGTGTTGACTTCCTACCTAAAAATAAAACAGCAACAAAAAGCACCAACGTAATAGAAGGATATTATAATCCTGATGATTCTATAGCAGAAACTAATATCATGAAACATCTCTGCTGCTTAGGTATGTGATGAAAGTCAAGCAAAAGAAGCTGCAGCACCAGGGTTAATACACTGAACATAGCACATTGACAGCAGGGGTTGAATCAGCAGCTAAAATGGCTCACAATATACTACTGCTCATTGAAGAGGAAAACAAATTCCTACTTCATTGATGATAGAGTGTACCTCAAACACAGATTTGGGGAAATATTAACAAATGAAAATGGGGCAGCAAGTGAGGATGCCTCAGTCCCACTTGGGAGGGAGAACAAAGCAATCACAAGTGGAGAGGGAGGGAGGGACCTGGGAGGGAAAATGGATGGGGGAGGAGGAGGAGGGAGTGGGAGGAGAGGGGAACATAATCTGGTATTGGGTGAGGGAAAAGGACTGAAGCCCTGAGGGCCAGCAGAAAGCAGGGAAACAGGCAACCTCGGGAGATAGGAGGTTGGGGAGATCCTCCAGAATGCACCAGAGACCTGAGAGATGAGAGACTGTCAGGACTCAAAGGGAGGGACCTTAGATGAAATGCCCTACAGTAGGCAGAGGGATGTTACAGAGCCCACCTCCAGCAGGAAGACGGGGCTTCAAATGAGGGAGAGGGGGCCATCCCGCAGTCACAACTCGGACCCATAATTATTCCTGTTTGAATTACAGGAATGGAAACGGAGAGGAGCCTGAGGAAMAGAAGGTCMAGCGACAGGCCCAAAGTGGGATCCASCYCAAGGGGAGGYCCCAAGGCCTGACACTATTACTGAGGCTATGGAGCACTCACAAAAAGRGACCTAGCATGACTGCACTCTGGAAGACCCAACAAGCAGCTGAAAGAGTCAGATGCAGACATTTGCACCCAATCAATGGACAGAAGCAGCTGACCCCCGTGGTTGAACTAGGGAAGGTTGAATGAAGCTGAGGAGAAGGGCAATCCTGTAGGAGGACCAGCAGTCTCGATTAACCTGGACTCCTGAGATCTCTCAAACACTGGACCACCAACCAGGCAGCATACACCAGCTGCTATGAGGCCCCCAACACACATACAGCAGAGGACTGCCAGGTCTGTGTTTATTCAGAGAAGATGCACCTAACCGTCAAGAGACTGGAGGCCCCAGGGAGTTTAGAGGTCAGGTGGGGTGGGGGTGGGGACATCCATGTGGAGGCAGGGGATTGGGGAGGATGTGGAGCAGTTGGAGGGTGGATAGGGTGAGGGAATAAATATGGAGGGTAAAAAAAATTAATTAATTAAAAATGGGGCAGCCCAGGCATTTTTTATGTTTAAGCATAAAAGATGCCTGGGTTCAGGAACTATCTGACCCACCAAGGCCCAGGAACCCCACAGGGTCAAACCAAGATTGGAGGTTGGAACAGGCTGGGAATGTGTGTTGTGATTTCCTGCTCTGCGTCTGGTGTAAGCTTCTAGCTGATTAGCAGCTTTCCCTGAGGCCTTTGGGCGGAGACAGTGAGGGCAGAGCTGGCTGAAGAGAGGACGTGTGTTGAAACACACACCCAGCTCCCAGAGGTGCAGACACCTGGGAGCCAAAGTGAAAGGTCACTACAAGGACGAAGGGGAAGAGACCGGACTAGTGATGCAGTCTCATCAGGTGGCAGCAGAACAATGTTTCTGGTGTGTGTGTTGATGAGACTGGAGCATTTTCAGGTTATTATTGGTGAGCAGCTAACAGGGTCTAAGGGAGGGCAGCAGAGGACAGATTAAGGGAAGATCAGCAAATCAGTAAGTGCTGGCCAGAATATACATATCTGCGTTGTGTCTAGATAGAATGAATTTAGCGCCTTGGTGTCCGAGTGCCAGACTGGCTGCTCTTGTGAGCACTGTTTGACACTCTGGGCGAGCCAAAGGAGTGACACTTTTATTTCTTTGCAACCTGCCAGTTGCCATCTGCTTTGTATCTAGACATAACAATAATGGTTTGTAGGATGGTGCATATTGTGTCAGAAAGATTTATCTTGGAGGAGTCTGGGACAGGAACTTTACTGTGGGGCATAAACATATTTCAGTATTGAAATAAAGTAAAACTTTCCTGTAATCATATTTCTGACAGAGTTAGGTTTCTGTGCACCAACTTGGACTGACAGGGTATGTAACTTTTGTCTCAAAACAACTTAACTCTGGCCTACATAATAGCAGGACCCCTGTGGAAGAATCTATTTTATTTGGTGCTAGGATAGCATTTCCTGTTTCATGTAGAGCCTGTAATCTCTAATAAAGAAAGCAAAACAGGAACTCAGGGATAGACTTAGCTCACATTTAAAATTTGAAATCATTCACATTTTTTTTTTAAATTTGTGATTGTGAACTGTATGCCTGCCCCAAACTCTAATCACAATTTAAATTATTTTGAATACTCTCACCCCTCCTTTGTTCACTATAGAAGGAACTGTAGTTCAGGCCATCTGGGTTAGTGCTTCTCAAATTTCTCTGTGCCTCCAAACCAACAGTACATAGTGCTGGGTTGGCCAGTTGTAGGGTGGGTAACCTGAATGTGAATTGCAAATAAATTCCTTGGAAATGGCACTACTATTCTCCTGATTTCCTATACACAGCTGACATTGGGGAACCTGAAAGTGTTACTAGCCCACAGCCATAAGACCTGGGCTAGATGAGAATGGTCTTCCACATTAACATAAATACATTGCTAAAACCACATTATGTAGATATGAACATGAATTTTTTAAAGGTTTTAAAAATGATATGTGTTGGTGTTTGTGTCTCTGTGTGGGTATGTGCACATGAATGCCAGCACCCTTGGAGGCCAGAGGGGTTGGATCCTCTGGAGCTGAAGTTATAGGCGGATGTGAGCCACCTGATGTGGGTGCTGGGAACCGAACTCAGGTCCTTTGGAAGGTCAGCAAGTGTTCTTAACTGCTGAGCCATTTCTTCAGCTCGTATGAATTTTAGTGTACCTATAATTTTGGCAGAATCTGGGGAACCAGAGTTCTTAGTGTGTTTCACATTTTCCTCAGTGGTGTTAGTAATCCCCATTCATTGCAGGAATCTCAAAAGTTCCTCCTGTCTAATCGAAGAGTCAGCCTACTTTGATTACCATCTTTCCTTTCTCCTTAACCTCCATTCTCTATTCCCTGCAGGTATATCATTCAGCTCGGCTACCTCCAATATGATTGGCTTAGAGAAGATTGAAATTTTGTCCTTCTGTGTAGGCCTGGCTGCTTTCACTTCATACAAGTTTCTTGTACGCTGTCGCAAATGTAAGAGTTTCCTTCCTTCGGTGTGGCAGGGTGAGTGCATCTGTTTGGGCATGTGTCTGGATGGGAGCCGATATACTGTAGGCACATATGCAGCACTTGTTTTGTACGGTGGTTTCCTCCAAATAGAAATATGTCCAGGGGGTGTGGGAAGTCTCCTGAGCAGCAAATGTCAGGGAGAAAAGAAAATTGGAAGATTCGTTTGAGGGCCTCCCTAGCCATGTGAAAAGGAGTATACAACTGCTAGGTGTGGAGAAAGCCAGCTTTACAGAGATCAGATGTTTGGGTGATCAAGCTACCTGCAAGCTGGAAAGTGCTGCAGGGTTATTAGCAGCTTTTGTGATCATCAGCCATGTCGAGGTGGGCTTTGGTGATGGAGCTGCTTTTGAGTCACATCTGCTCCCTGTAAGTGCCTCCTCACCCACGTTGCTGTTAGTAGGTCCAGTCAAAACTGGTTCAGCAAGTCTGACTTTGGTGCAGTGGTTACTTTAGACTGGTGTGAGTTCTCTTTCTGAGGTGACTAGACATGGGGTTATGTGCCCTTAGTAAAAATCTCTGGCTGTTAAAAAGTAAAAGTCTCAAAAAAAAAAAAAAAGTAAAAGTCTCCCACATCATTCTTCAGGCCATATATACAATTTTGTTCTTTAGATAGTGTCTCTCGTTGGTCTAAAACCCTTCCTTTCTGGAAGCATGACCCCAAGGGATCTGCCCATCTTTACCTCACTAGCCCTGGGCCAATATTTTTAAAAGATTTGTTTCATTTTATGTGTATGAATGTTCTGTAAGTGTTCTGTGCACTGTATGTATGCCTGGATGTCAGGGAGGAGGATTTCAGAGTTACAGACAGTTGTGAGCCACCACCACGTGTGCTGAAGCATCTCTCCAGCCTCACAGCAGCATTTCTTTGTGTGTGTGTCCAAGTGCATGTCCACTCTAGAGGTGGTGGGACCTGGAAGAATGGAACCAATAAACGAGGCAGACTAAGTTCTCATGCAATAGCTAACTTTATTCAGAGCATCAAACAATTTATGCTTTAAGGTTAAGAAGGGTCACATGAGTAAAGTTCTCATGAGTTCAAAATGTTTACAATTACAACTACAAGCCATGTGTGGCAAAAAGCATGTCTTTCCATAGAGGCCTATAAAGRATAGCTTACCAGCTGCAAGTACTAATGAGTAATCTAATGTAAACTCAGCCCTATCTGCTATACCTGGGAGGAGCATGAACCCACATTCCAAAAACAATTTGTTTTCTTGGAGTGTTCTCACTAGTATTCGGAATTCTCCTCACATGACTGCATTCCTGGATCCTGTTCAGATGTACGAGTCTGTGTGGGTGCATGCATGCATGTGTGCCTGTGTGTGTTTGCATGCACAATATGGAGGTCAGAGATTGATTTTCGGTATCTTCAATATCATATTTTTTGAGACAAAAATCACACACTGAATAAGGAGGTTATGATTCACTTAGTCTGACTGGCCAGTGCCCCCTAGAGCTTCTGTTGTTTTGCTTCTCCAAGGGTGGGATTACAAGTTACCCCTCCAGAAATTTTATGTGGATTTTGGGGGTTGGATTTCTCTTGTCATGCTTACTGGACAAACACTTCACAGATTGAGACCGCCACATACTCCTCTGGCCCAGTCTTTTGTACTTGTGTTCTGGGGAGAGCATTGAGTTCCTTGTTTTTACAGTACAGTCGTTTTATGGCTTTTATCACTTCAGCAGCTGAGCAACCCAATCTCACAATTTATTTCTTTTTGAAGGCTATCAGGTGTTCCTTTGTGTATATATACACACTTTTCTTTGTCCACCCATCAGCAGACAAATGATTAATTTTGTCATTTTTATAATGCTTAGGTCAGTATGAGCATGTATCCTTTCCCTTCCAGTTACCAATCTCATATCATTTGCATATGAAAAATTTCAGGCTGGGGCATAGCTCAGTCAATGGTAAAACTCCAACATGCATGTGCCTGCCTTCAGATTCTATTCATAAAAAGCACAATGAAAACGGAATTTATATACATATAATGCAGTAACCTTTTCCTTTATTTTAGTTTTTTTTAAAAATAACATAATTAGTAAGGGAAGTTCTAATTTCCCCTATAATCTGCGTGAGTTCCCTCGTCCATAAATCCTCCAAGACTTATCTGTGCCTCCGAATTTTTTTTTCTCTCTCAAACTCTTCAGTTACCCCATCTTCACCTATCCAGAGGAATTTGATGGAGCCCCATAGATTGGTGTATGCATTTATTCCTTTCGGTGTAAGGTCAAAACAACTCCTTACAAAATGACAAGTGGTCTATAATTTTCTGACTCTGTTTATGTCTAGCATTTTTACATTGTTCGTGTTATGTAACAGAGTGAATTTGTTCATGTTATTCGTTATTGTATGCTTTGGATTGTAGTGCTATGATGGTCTTTCTAAATTAAGAAAAAGTGATTTTCTGCCATTGTGGATTTCTTTAATGGTTTGTGTTTAAAGTGAAGAACACAAAATACCTGGTTTGTATTAAAATCCCCTGTGAGTTTCTATTTACAGTGGAACTCATAGTTATATTTAACACATCATCCAGAACAAAGGGTGTTGTCTACTTTCTGGTAATAAGCTATATGTAAAGTAAGAATCAGAAAGACAGACTAATCAGCCAAGAAACCATATTAGGAGTCAGTATTTAGAAAACCATGTAGGGAGTTTTATTTTCAGCCCTGCAAAAGATCTCTCCACCATAGAAAACAAAATCACTGTAAGGTGTCAAAGCAGATCAGAAGTATTGCTGTGGCCAACCTTCATTTAAAGTCTCCTTTTAGAGACTGACTCTTAATAGTCTCCTGGAAAATGGCAGATAATTACATCTGCCTTGCCAACCTGAAAATGGTCAGAACAAATTATCAGAGATTTCATTAAGCTACCTTTTTGTTTTCAGGTTGCCTTCCAGATCATTGCCCAGGCAAGTTATAAAACAAAGGAAAGCCCAGATCAAGCAAAGAAACCCATGGAAGCAGGCACGGTGATACAGTAGAGTAATCTCAACGCTCAGAAGGAGCATGTCTCCATGTGCTACCTAACCGTTCCCAGTTCAGTGAGAAGCACATGTTGCTAATGTGTAAAATTTAAAATAAGAAATGAGACAACATGAAAAGAGAAAAGCCAAGTAATCAACAAAACAATAAAGTCAAAAGAATTAAAAAGGGTTGCAGTGGCATATGCCTGTTGTCTCAGTACTTGGACTACCTGTTTTGAGGCCAGCCTACGCTAAAGAGTGAATTTTAGGATTGCTAGAGCTACACAGTGAGTTGCTATATAGCAAATATTCCCCCTCTCCCAATTCACATGCTTACTTAGGGACAGATTGGCCAATGGCTTCCAGAACCTGTGGTTTCATATGTCTGTGCTTACAAGGTATGCAGTGAAACTCTGGTAGTAACCTGGAGAGGTTCCTGACTTAGATAGGATCTTGCCATTTACATTGTCCTGATTGTCATTTCATTAAACAGAGGCAATCAGAACACAAAGAGTAAGAATAAATATGTTACTTATTATTTGGATGGTAATTCTTTTGTTCTACCCAGATCCCAAACTTGGTAACAAGGAGAGTGACCTCAAGGACTGCCGTCTGGCATTTGGTGTTTAGCAGTGGCTGCTGTGGTAGGTAGACACGTCAGTTCTTGGGTACCTTGTTTGCTAGCCCTCCAAGTGCTATATAGATCTTAAATGGTCAAAGAAAGTGGGATTCCTTGTCCATTGGTTCCAGCTGGCTTAATGAAAGCATTCAAATAAGTGTATGTACTGGGATTTGTCAGTCATTAAAAAAAACAAAACAAAAAAACAAAACGATGTGTGTGATCACATGCATGCCAAGGTATACTGGTAGAGCTCAGAGAATAGGTTGCTGGACTTGATTTTTTTTTTTTTTTTTGGTTTTTCGAGACAGGGTTTCTCTGTATAGCCCTGGCTGTCCTGGAACTCACTCTGTAGACCAGGCTGGCCTCGAACTCAGAAATCCGCCTGCCTCTGTCTCCCAAGTGCTGGGATTAAAGGCGTGCGCCACCACCGCCCAGCCTTTGGACTTGATTTTTTTTTTTCCTTTCATCGAGAATCCTGGGGGTCAAACTTAGGTTGTCAAGTTGAGCCACATCACTGGCCTTCTGCAGAATCTACTGCAGTTCTTTTGTAGGCCCACTATGTTGGGATTCCTTAACCTATAACACAGGCCCATGTCATCGCTCTTACAGAGGGTCGGATTCCTTTGGCTGTAAGTTTTTCACAGCCATTTGGAACTCTCCTGGTGACTAGGACTTGCCTTTCTGGTGTTTTTAGAAGCCTTCGTGTTTCTTCAGCATTAACTCTTCGCCCTTATTTCTCATCCTGCAGCTTTACTTCCTGCTCTGGCCTCTCTGGAGCTCTTCCCCTTCTTCATCTTCAGCTGTTAACAGCTAGCCATCACTCTTGGCCTGACAGCCTCCACTTGGATGCACTGCTCCATCACTCTCTGCGGCTGCTTTGTGTTATCAGCCCAGCCTGCGATGCTAAGTATAGGTAAGAAGAGACCACTTGAGAGATGTTGTTTATTGGGCTTGATGTTACAACATCATAAGAAAACACAGGAGAATTTCTCTAAGCTCTCAACCTTCCTAATGCTAAGACCCTTTAATACAGTTCCTCATGTTGTGGTGACCTCAACCTTAAAAAATACTTTCATGACTACTTCATAACTATAATTTGCTACTGTTTTGAATTGGAATGTAAATATGCAGGATATCTGATATGTGACCGACCCCAAAGGGGTTGTGACCCACAGATTGATAACTGCTGTTGTAAACCAACTCAGTGAGACCAAGCAACCTCTTTACACATACAGACTCTGAGCTTGTGTTTCAGAGAATTCATAGCCAGAACTTAAAACCAGTAACAGAAGTCCCCTTTCTTTATCATCAAGGGAAGGGCACTCCCTGTGGTCTAGGTAGAAATAGTTTCAGGGTCATCTAAGGTTCACGATGGCTTATGATAGCAAAACAACTGGTACAGTCTCAGACAACCGTGCGCACATTCAGGATCAGGGAAATCATCTGGGACTCTCATAATTTTCTTAACGGATCCCTAGAATGCTCCAACTATCTGTTGCTGGCATAAGAGTAGTCCAGCGATGTGACTGACAGTCCTTTTGTTCAAGATAATCAGGGCAGCAAGAGAAAGTTGAACAGCTGATAATTAGAGAGTCTCATTCCCCGATCTGCTATTGTCTTATTTGCAGGAAAATTCAAATCAGAGTCCTCACACTGTAAACTTAATCATGTATCATTAATATAGACAGTGACTTTTCCAGTGATTAACATGTTCCTCAGTCAGAGTCTCAGGTGGATTCTCCTTATTGGTCTCAGGTATATTTCATATAATAAAACCTACTAAGGACCACCAGACTACCTTGGTGACAAGGTCTAGTACAGTTCCTTGAAATCGTGATTCAACAGGTTTTAAAAACAGAATAAAGACAAAAATATCCTCCAGGAAATTTTCCTCCACACCTTGAGTGTTCCTAGTTTTATACCAGTGTGCAGCCACTCGGGGGGGGGGGGGGGAACTGAGCAGCATGTAAGCCCAAACTAGTTTTATGTCTGGTTGGTTGGTTGAGAGTATTTCCCACATATTGGAGGAATTTAAGTAAGGAACTCTTACCTTACCCAGCCACCAAGGTCTCTGCTCAAAGGTGCAGCCTGTGATACTGAGTTAGGTCAGCACAATACAGAAATCTTAAATTTGCTGGCCTGACAATTTGACATATTGGTGTGCACTTCAGTTTTGCAAAGAACTCATTTCACATCAGGGGATTGTGTCCCTACCAGAAAATTTTAATTCTGAATTATACAGCCTAGTGTTTTATAAACCAGGAAATCAGTACTATTGCAAACATTCTAAGTCAGTGATTCTCATTCTCCAGGCTTCAAAAAAAGCCAGTTAAAACATAGGTCACTCACTGGGTTCCCTACAGAGGGAAATGCTAATACTACTAAGTTTAGGATCATACTAAGAAATGTTATCTAAACCATCCTGAGCTAAGGTATTTGTTTTCTTGATATCCAGTTTCTTCAGTTATTTTTTTAATTTATTTATTTATTATATGTAAGTACACTGTAACTGTCTCCAGACTTTTTCTTCTCTCTCTCTCTGGCCTCTGGGCATCAGATCTCATTATGAATGGTTGTCAGCCACCATGTGGTTGCTGCAATTTGAACTCAGGACCTTCGGAAGAGCAGTCAGTACTCTTAACCACTGAGCCATCTTAGCCCACTGTCAGATGTGGAGTTGGTGAAGATCTTTTCTGATTCTGTAGGCTGCTGTTTTGTCCTATTGAAGGTGTCGTTTGCCTTACAGAGGCTTTTCAGTTTCATGAGGTTCCATTTATTAATTGTTGATCTTAATTCCTATGCTATTGGTGTTCTGTTCAAGTTGTCTCCTGTGCCAGTATATTCAAGGCTATTCCCCACTTTCTCCTCTATCAGATTTAGTTTATCTGGCTTTATGTTGAGACCTTTGATCCCTTTGGATAGGAGCTTTGTGCATGGTTTAAGTATGGATATATTTGCATTCTTCTATATGTTGACATCTTGTTAGAACAGCACATTTGTTGAAGATGCTGTCTTTTTCCCCCATGTTTATTTCTGGCATCTTTATAAAAGAAAAATCAGGTGTCTATAAGTGTGTGGATTTATGTTTGAGTCTTCAATTCGATTCACAATGGCTATCTTTAAAGGATGTAATTTACAACAAGGTTTAAAGTTTAAGTAGGTCTTAAAATTAATAAAAAGTTCCTTTGTTTTTTTTTTTTTTTGAGACAGGGTCTCATGTAGCCCAGGCTGGCTAGTAGCTCCCTATATAGCTGAGAATATCCTTGACTTCTTATTCTTCTGTCTCTACTGCCCAAGTGCTAGAACTACACGCATGCACCACAAGTGAAAAATATATGAGCTTCTTTTATTATACAACATTTCTCTTGTTAATGAAATTATAAGGTTACTAAAGTACATTATTTTGATTTAAGGATTATAGAAGAGTGCTATATAGTACAACTCAAGGCTACAAGGATTATGGCATAATTTATTTATTGCTTTTAACAATAAATCTTTATTTGGGTGACTTTAGGAAAAACTACGGAGAGAATTCTCTGTAGGCCATTTTGTCTTTAGCAGTTGTATTGAAATTTCTTGACTCTCATTTAGCAGGAAAGGCAAACTAGATCCTAGGGTATGGCCTTCATACCTTGTAAAAAAGATTTGATGTGCGTGGATGTTTTGTCTGTATGTTTATATACCGTGTGCGTACCTTGTTCCCCTGGAAGCTGGAATAGGGAGTCAGTTCCCTTATAACTGAAGTTACAGCCGGGTGGTGGTGGCCTGTAATCCCAGCACTCTGGGAGGCAGAGGCAGGCGGATTTCTGAGTTCGAGGCCAGCCTATACAGAGAAACCCTGTCTCGAAAAAACAAAACAACAACAACAAAAAAAAGTTACAGACAGTTGTGATCCACCATGTGGATACTAGGAATCGAATTTAGGGTCCCTGGAAGGTCAACAAGTACTTTTAGCCACTGGGTCATTTCTCCAGCCTCTTGTTTGCCTTTTTGTGTCCCCATAATTTCCATGGCTTTTTATCCTGTGTCAGACTCAAGTTAGCAAACCTGTCTTCTCCTAGCAACAAGCAGGAGGATTCTTGCCCTGGATCATTTCATTGACAAGTCCAGCACTTCTTGGGGCTCCTTACTAAAGGATATCTCTGTGGATGGTTAGGCGTATTGCCAGCAGTCAGGCCTCAGCGAAATTATCCCAGAGAAAAAGACAGATGGATTTCGTTGCATACTGCATAATTTTTTATTTACTCTAATTTGTATCTCCATGAATGTTAACAAATTCAATATGTTAGTGAGGTTCAATTTAATGTTATGTTACACGTGTACAATGTGGAATTGCCAATGTGGGCAGTGAGATTCATTCCAGATACTTGATTATGCCACTGAAAACTACTTCACGATGAGCTTTAATAAAGCATGCTAGAGAGCTTTGGAAGTAGGGATACTGATTTAGCACATACTGCAAATTTAATGGGGGCATTCAGAGGAGCCATATATGCATAAATTGCCCAGAGGATATAATTTACGAGTTCCGAGGACTAAGCAACATTTAAGAACTAGGCATAAAATTAAATGAGAAAAAATATGGTTTTCTTATTTTACTGAAATAAATTCCCTTTCCAGATGTAATTGTTAAAGTACTTGATCAGTTGTACTATTCGGGATTCACAGAAACAAGTGCTAATATAGTTAGTTAGCTTCACGATCACAACCAGTAAGGCCCGTTTATTTGTTGTTTTTAGCCAACCTTGTTTGAGCTGTCTTTGGGAAACGGGGCATTATTTTTGCAGGCAACTTATATTTCCTCACTGTGCTGAGGTTTCTGCCATTTGCAGGTACCAGGTATATCTGCGATACGCAGACTTACAGGTAGTCAAATCACCCCCCCCACACACACACACACAAAATAACTAAGTGAAACTGATTTTTAAAAACATTTCCCCTATCTAATTGAAACGTCTCATATTTTGACCACCACCTCTCCAGCAGCCCACCCCCACCTTCTACTTCTCAGTCACTGCTTCTCTAGTTTCTGTCTATGACTGTAATGGATTTAGATTTCACAAAGGTAAGAACATGCAGTATTTGCATTTCTCTAAAAGCCTGGTTTGTTTCACCTCATATAGGAATTATCTGTAAATGTTGTACCTTGTGTCAAGTCCTTTTTCCTTTGAGACACCACTATGTAGTCCTGAAATGACCTGAAATAGGCTGTACAGACAAGGTTGGCCTATAACTCAGAGATAGCCCTCTGCCTCTGTTTCCCAAGTGCTGGGATTAAAGTCCTGCACAACCACACCCTGCTCTGTCTCAGCTCTAGAAGAGGAGACTTTGAGTTCAAAACAAGTAGAAAGTTTTACATCACTGTGTTTCAGACTTTTTAATTAATTAATTTTTTTAATTTAAAAAAATTAAATCAATTAATTAAATTTAATTTAAAAACATAAACAAGTAGGAGAGTGTATTTAGCAATTACCAAAATGTTGTTGGGGGGTTAAATGAAAAAATGAATGTGTAAGCACTGCTCCATTGTTTACAGCTCTTAGATTAGCTCTAATCATTTATTATTTACTCCAACAGTATATATTCTGATGAGAATACTGTCATTTTCATGAATTATAATCTCTAATTCAGTCCACTGCTTCTTCTCTCATTAGCACAGTAGAGGTATATATTGCTAGTGTGCCCGTGCTCCAGAAGAGGAAGCAGTGCAATGATAGCAGGCTTCAAAGTTGGGCTCAAGATGTCCTGGTTCTGATACAAAAATAAGTGGAGAGTCCAACCTAGAAATTCTGGCTCTGTGCTTCGGGCATGCAGGGAGAGTTAGGTATGAGACACAGACATGGGAAACAAAGAGTAGAAAGTTACAGATTCAGAAATGGCACATTGAAAGTGAGGATTGATCCAGCAGCTTAAATGAATCATGATAAACTGTTCTTAAAAGAAAGTTAATTGTCATGTCAGAATGATTGGTAAGCAGCCTAGGACAGAAATTGGGGGTAATTTTCAACAGATGAAAAAGGGATAGTGAACTCATTGATGCGGTGCTTTAACATACTTCGAGGAGGGTTTGGGGAGTTAGCTTGTTATAGAAATAATATACCCTCACAGTGAAAAATGTCACCCTGCACACTTAAGAGATTAATAAGGGAAAAGTTCTTTACTGCAAAAGTCTGGGCAGCTGTTGCTAATGCCTAAAGAAGAGCGGGCCTCCAATAGAAGATTTTACTAAGTTATACACACCTTAGGCTTATTTATTTTATAGTCACTGAAATCCTTAAATTTCTTTCATGTCCAGGACCCAACTTACACTTTGAACAATTTAAGAGGCAGGAGCAAGTCTGGCCACTTGGGCAGCTGGGTGAGTCACTCAGCAAAGATTTTTCCGGAATTGTCTTTAGGAATGCTGCTGTTCTTTTCGGATAGGTGTTATCTGTGTTCTGCTTGCCCACCTGCCTGAATCACACTTTACCTGATAACACAAGGAATGCAGTTACAGCCAGGACTTCATGACAGCTGCGACCCTGTGGCTATACAGGGACAGATCCTCAAGATGCCTGCTGAAGATACATTCTTTGGGGGCGGACCTAAGGGCGGGTCAATCCTGATAAACAGAAATGCACATCCTGGCACAGTAATTTTGCTTCTCTCAAACAGGCCTGCTGAGCACACTGCTCATCTCTCAGGTATTTTGGAGGAATCCATCCCTGAGCTCAACTCTGCTTTCTGTGGTTTAATGTCTCCTGAGCAAATTTATTACCGAGTACTTTATAACAC
>BDUI01001705.1:26057-37571 GCA_002335545.1 Apodemus speciosus | reverse complement strand
GTGTTATAAAGTACTCGGTAATAAATTTGCTCAGGAGACATTAAACCACAGAAAGCAGAGTTGAGCTCAGGGATGGATTCCTCCAAAATACCTGAGAGATGAGCAGTGTGCTCAGCAGGCCTGTTTGAGAGAAGCAAAATTACTGTGCCAGGATGTGCATTTCTGTTTATCAGGATTGACCCGCCCTTAGGTCCGCCCCCAAAGAATGTATCTTCACCAGGCATCTTGAGGATCTGTCCCTGTATAGCCACAGGGTCGCAGCTGTCATGAAGCCCTGGCTGTAATTGTGTTCCCTGTGGACAGGAAGAACTGGGTCCTGGAAGTCTGGAGGGTGGAGGGGCTGATCTGGAAGAAAGATTAAAAGCCCTGGTTGATAGAAGAGTTCCACAGAGCTGTCAAGCCTCAAACATTCTAAGGCTTGAACTGGAACACTGGCCGATGTCAGGATCTAAGTTGTGCCAATACATAGGCCTGATGAAAAGCTGCAACACAAGCTGCTGCCAAGAGCTAAGGAATTTCTTGTTTCCCAGGTCCAAAAAGAAGTGGTACCACTTGCAGAGTAAAAGGTTCTGATACTTCCTGTCTTTAACACTAGTCACAGTAGTTCCCAGCTAGGCCACGAGAGGGAGCGCTTCTCCCCAACAAGGTGGAGCTGGTTTCAAGCCAGCTAGTTTACTGCAAATCAAAATTCTCCCAAGTTTGCTTTATCTCCTCACATAGACAGTCTATGGAACTAAGTGTGCATTAGGCAGAGAACTAGTGCAAAGAGGAGAAGTCGGCACCAGAGGAAATGGGAGATCATTCACAGTGTCACAGGCTGACACAACAGCAAAAGGTCCACCCCACACTAAAACTGTCTTGACTGGGGCTGTGCCTTCAGAAGCCAGAGCAATCACTCAGAATCACTGTGTGGTTTCCTCAGTGCATCTGTAGAAGGTGCACATTAGCAGTTCTGGTATATAGGTAGTCTGCCAAGCATGCTTAAGCCATCCAGTTTCCTGTAAAGGCAAGTGGGAAACGGAAGAAAAGGAGTTAAACAACTGCCAGTTAAAGGGTCAGCGGTCGTGCCACTGATGTCTTTGCTTATCAACAGGAAATGAACATCGGAAGGAGTGCTCATAATTAGCACTTACTATAGCCTAGTGTGATAACACGCACCTTTCAGCATAGAACTCCTGAGACTGAGGTAACAGATTCATGAAGTCTTCGACAGCCTGGAGAGATATGGAACCCCCCCCCCCATCAGTATCATTCATGAGCAGTTCTTCATATGTGTGTTGACATATGTATGTACATCTTTCTTCAAGAAATGTCTATTGAGGTCTGTTCATTATTAAATTGAGTCATTGTTTTGTTGCATCTGAGTTCTCTATTTCTTTAAGACAGGGCTTCTCTGTGCAGTCCTGGCTGTCCTGGAACTCACTCTGTAGACCAGGCTGGCCTCGAACTCAGAGACCTTCCTGCCTCTGCCTCCCAAGAGCTGGGATTAAAGGCGTGTGCCACCACTGCCCCCTAGTGCAACCAAGCTCTTTACAGATTTTAGCACTAGCCTTTTATGCTGGGATTAAAGGCATGCACCACCACTGCCCCCTAGTGCAACCAAGTTCTTTACAGATTTTAGCAGTAGCCTCTTATTAGATGTGTGGCTTGTAGAAACTTCCTTGTGACCCCGAGGTTGTCTCCTTACTCAGTTCTCTTGGCTGTGCACCCCCATTTGTTTATGTTACTCCTTGTCTCCTTGTTGCTTCTTTAGTTAAATCTCGCCCTCAAATTAATTGTATAGACCAACGTCATCAATTGTTTTCTCCAGTACATTTTTAGGTCTCTTTTTCAGCTGGTTGGTGTTTTGTTTGACTGTACTAAATCGGGATTGTACCTGTTGTCCTTTAGTGTATGCTTTGATGGTGGAACAAAGATGATCTTAAATTAAACAAAGGAGTTTTCCTTCAACTTTGCCTAAAACCATACACATTTAAAATGACAGATTATCCATTTCCAATGAAAATCCCTAGCTGAGTTATATACTCAAGTGCTAATCATGTACAATTGGACACTTGTTCCTACTGTGGCATCAATAACACGAAAGGGATGTTTCTAATTTTTGGTAAATTGCATCAAAAATACGTTTGTGACAATACTTGACAGAGAAAGATTAATTATAAGATTAATTAGCATCAGAAGTTATAGTCATTTTTTTAAACTCAGGGCCACAGAATCAGGAATGCAATTGCAGCAGATTTTTACTTCAGGTCTCCTTTCCCAGATTAGCCTTAAACAGTTTCTAAAAGGAGGCAACCCACAGTTATACCCACTTGTGAAACCCTCCCAGCAACCTGAAAATGAGGTTGAGGTCAGGACATATTGATTAGACCCCCCCTAGGCTTCCTGCCAGATCTCTCCCCAGATTACAAACCAAATTAAATCCAGCCCCCAGGACACAAATAACAACAGACAACCCGAACTGGCCTAGGTAGGTCTGTCCTGTCTTTGTCTGGGAACCCGGAAGATGCTAAGGTTAAAGCCATGCTTTAAGAACTAAAACCCCTCCCAGGAAGGCCAGGTTGGGGGTGAAAAGTCTCTAGAAGAGTTCTGGTATTTAACACTAGGAGAAAGACCTGCTTTCCTGCTCAGGTAACTAGGGGCTCCTGGGGCCTGTGGCTAAATCTTCATGTGTATAGTTCCTGATTTTTTGCTTCATCTTTTAAAATGTTTTTTAGATGACTTGTATTTAACGTAGGGTCTCATACCTGCTAGGTAAGCATTTTACCACAAAGCTGTGCCTCAAACCCTTGAGTAATCTTCTCTGTAAGTTGTAGCACAGCTAAGGGCGAGGCAGAGGCATTGAGAATTTCTCCTCAGCTTTAGCCAAAATTCTCTATAAATTAATTTGCCTGTTTTATACAGATGGATTTTTGTATTAATAATACATGCAAGCATTTGGGCCCAAAGCCAGGCCTTGTAGCTGGAGAATCTATCAACTCAGTGGACAGTGCTAGAGGTTTTAGAATTCTAGGGTGTGTAATAACCTCATTCCAAGCCAGTCAGTAGGACACACACACACACACACACACACACACACACACACACACACACACCTCTTGAAAGGTAATCAAACGACAATCAAGAGTGATCTCTTTTGCCCCCAGGTGTCAATTTCTCTTCTCTGCACTAATCCTCTGCCTAATGCACACCTCCTCCCGTAGACTGTCTGGGTGAGGAGGTAAAGCAAATTTGAGAGTATTTTTGACTTTGCAGCACTTTCACTTAAAATTGGCTGTGAGGCAGGTATGATTGAGTTTTAGAGAAAAAGTCATGGGAAACATAGCTTAAATTTTCGGTAGTCACAGTGCTTATTTACTAGAAGTTACAAGGCTGTGCTTGCTTTCTTTTTAATCATTGCTTGAGAGGAAAATATAATATTTCCAATACATGTATGGAAATTTTATTCTCTTAATGTGGTAGAATTTAGATTGCAGGCACATGTGTGTTTGTAGATCTCTCCCTCTCTCCCTCCCTCTTCTCTCTGTGTGCGTGTGAGTGTGTATGTGTGTTGGAGGCAGATCTTGGAGGCAGAGCTTTCAGTGTAGCCAGACTGGCCTTTGCTCACTGTATCCCTGATTCTGCCTCTCCAGTACTGGAATTATACCATCATACTTGACTTCAGTTCACTTTTAAATTATTTTATAATTTGTATATGTCAATAGCTTTTATGGGTGCTTCATTATTTCTGTTAACAAGAATAGATTCCTACTCCATTGTTGGGTTATTTAGCGAGCACTCTAAGATATCAGCCATAAAATACTGCTCCCAATAGACCTTGTGGTGATAAGTGCACAGTGTCTCTTGTTTCATTCATTGTAAAACTTCATGTCAGTTTCTAAGCTTACAGAGATTTATAATTGTGCTTTCTTCTTTTCCAGGTAGATATCCAGTGCTGTCAACTTGTAGTTTCCACAATGTGTACGGTTTTTTGAGAGTGACCAGGGGATGGAATGTTGGACTAAGGAATGGTAAAAGGCCACAAATATCAGTGTTTTTAACCATTATTTAACTACTTTTTTGATTATTAGATTATTTTAAGCTGTGTGTGTGTGTGTGTGTGTGTGTGTGTGTGTGTGTGTGTGTGTGTACTTGCGCTCACAGTGCTAGAGATTGGCCCAGCCCATAGTGCCTGCTAGGCAAGTTTGTCATTACCAGTCTATCTCTCCAACTCAATCTTTGCTTTTTGGGGAAGGTTATTATTTTGCCATTTGGAAAGCACCTATGTGTAGGCTTTATTCTGTTTGGGGTCCAATCAATTTGTATATGAAATAATAATCTCGTTATATGTGGGTGATGAGTCAGAACTTCTTAGCAGTAATCAGGATTTAAACTAATAAAAAATGCACAACGTGGTTTCTTATGTCTTGAGAATTGACCTGAGACTGAATTGGATGAGTACCATTGGCACCGAGTAAGACCTTGTGTTTTGCTCCAAACAGATAATTTCTTTGTCTGTGGACATGGAAGTACAGCTGAGCCATCCCATATACCCTAAAGATAAACAGTTTCCACCCTCAATTGTAAGGATTATTTTTGATCCCCAGGAAACTCTGTAAGATATGAGGATGAACGTGATTAACTTAAATGCCTCATTTAACAGAGGCTTTGTGCCCTTCCAGAATTTTTTTTTTTGCTTTTAGAAAGATTTTTTATTAGATATATTCTTTATTTACATTTCAAATGTTGTCCCCTTTCCTGGTCCCCCCCCCAAAATCCCCTAACCCATCTCCCCTCCCCCTGCTCACCAATCCACTCCAGCTTCCCTGTCCTGGCATTCCCGTATACTGGGGCATCTAGCTTTCTCAGGACCAAGGACCTCTCATCTCTTTCATGTCTAACAAGGCCGTCCTCGGCTGTATATGCATCTGGAGCCATGGGTCCCTCCATGTGTATGCTTTGGTTGGTGGTTTAGTCCCTGGGAGCTCTTGGAGTACTGGGAGGTTAATATTGTTGTTCCTCCTATGGTGCTGCAAACCCGTTCAGCTCCTTGGGTCCTTTCTCTAGCTTGGGATACCCAAGATACAATTCACAGACCAAATGAAGCTCAATAAGAAAGAAGAACAAAGTATGGGTACTCTGGTCCTTCTTAGAAGGGGGAACAAAATACCCACAGGAGGAGATAGAGAATTTTCTAAGTATAGTCAGAGTTCTCAGACTAAAATGTATAGAGACACTGAATGAAATAGTGCTAAATAGCCACCAGGTGGCGAAATTGCATATGGATTTAAGCAGCACAGGCAAACCAGCCTCATTCCAGCCTAGAGGCCATGTTTAGGTCTGTATCTGGTTTTCTGTCAAAGCTACAGAAAGGTCAGGTGGTCATTTTATTTCTCTTTATTCCCTTGGCTTTAGAACACTTCCATTCCTGCCCAAGGCTTCTGTGGGAGCCACGTGGTGCTGCTGTATCCGCTGTGGGAGCCACGTGGTGCTGAACCTGCTGTGTCATTTCAAGGTAGAAGAGAAAAATGCCGCACAGAGTGCTTCTTCAGTTGTTAGGATTCTAGTTCCCGCATCTCGGATCATCCTTGGATTTTCTACCATAGGAATGGACTCAAAGGACAAAGAGAAAAGCAAAACTAACATGTTTTTAAGACACTGGGTACTCTAATTAGAAATAGAGCATTATAACTTACCTTAATTACTATAAAAATATGAGACCCTGAAAGAGTTATTTGTTGTTTTGTCTACCACTTTAATTGTGCAATTATATACTAGGCCTTGGCAGTATTATTTCAAGTATAACCGCCCTAAGTCCTCAGCCCTATAATATTTTCAGGCAACTTAAAGTTAACATTCATTTTTGAATACGCTCTTCCATACTGCTAGAAGATGCAGACATTTAAAATGGTAATACTGACAGGAAACTTAAAATCCAGAATATTATAATCAAATATCTGGCTAGTGTTCGTGTTTAGACTTATTTGGTTGTATTGTTTTTAAAAAAAAAAAGTTTGCACTTACTTTATTTAAATCACAATCCAAACAAGGTTTATACACTGGATTCACTTGAAGTGTGAACTGTGAGGCATTTTATGTAGAGGAAAGCAGAGTGAAATACTCCACTGAATCAGTTCGTCCTCCTAAACAGGAAGTCATCATGTTTGTCCTCAAGGAGTTCTGTCTTGTGTTCCTGTCATGCTCTCTGAGTATATCCATCACAAGCCTTGTGTTATTAGTGCGTGTGTAAGCATGAGTCCTCTGAGATTGTTGGTAAGTTCATTTAAGGCAGGGAGTAGTTCGTCTTCAGCACTTTACTTCTTATATGTAGCACAGCTGCTGGTACATAGACGGAAGCAGCATACTTTCCTTCAACTTGGGCGTGGGAACGAGTGAAATCATTATAGCACGGCTATGCCATGATAAGATTTTCCATGGAGGTAGATAAAGGTTGCTAGTTGTTTTGGAAATATGGAAGATTGGAAGCAGGGAAGAACCTATTGCAGAGTTCACACTAGCGAGGTTGAAAGTCAGAACTAGTGTGATGGAAGTGAATAGTGATAAAAGACTGAATGGAGAGTTACTGACAGGGCAGTTGATATAATTTGGGAGCCTTTTCTGTGTGGAGAATGGAAAGCTTCAGGCTTGGGTAATAGTGACGCCCCTTGAAGAATCCAAGCAAGACGGGGAAGCAGGTTTGAGGTAATCAGTTCAGTTTGAGCCATGCTAAAGTTGACGTGACTGCTTTTGGGAGATCAAAACATAAGGGAGAAGTCAGGAGTGAAAATCGGGGCATCCTAAGGACATAGATGGGGCTTAAAATTACCTTTCATTATTCACAGACAGAATATGTAGTGAAACAGGAAGTGTGACTTTAAGAAACCTGTACATTTATCAAGTAATTGAAGAATGAGAAGCCCAAGAGGAATATGGAAAAGGAATAGTTATAGAAATTGAAGGAAAATCAAGATACTGTGGTCATTATAGCCAAAGAAGGAGAGGCTTCAGGAAAGAACAAATTTGGAACATGTGACACTTTACAGTCAGTTGGGGGGGGGTGTGGTAAGGACAAGTCCAGTGTGGCTGAGATACACAGTGCTGTGGCAAGAGGTGAGCCTAGAGGCCCTGATCCAAAATGAGCTTGGTTATCAGGTTAGAGGACTGGGTTAGGTTTTGTAGATAGTGGAGAGTCATCAGTGGTTTTCAGACAGGGATGACCTGGTCAGAGCAAGGTTTTACAAAGGTTTTATATGCTGGGGTGGCATAGTGGATCCTATAGAAGAATGGGACTGAAGGCAGAAATCATCAAAATGAAATGGAGGAACACTTAGGTTGTGGAGAGAGGTACCATCTTTGAAGATCCTTAGCAGATAAAATTAGCAAGCCCTAAAAGCTACAGTAAACACTCAGACTGCCATATCATAAATATTATTAATAACCACATGAATTATCTTGTCAAATCCTCACAACAAACTCAAGAGATAGACAAACATCATTAGCATTATTTTGTGCATGATATAACAGGAACAGAGATAAAGACATTGATGAACAGAACAGTAATTGAAAGAACCCTGTATATGAAACTCTGGTGGTTTGGCTAGCTGCTCCAATAGATTAAACCTGTAGCTTTCTATTGCTGATCTTATCTTCAGCCCTGTTTTATTTAGTCTTTAATTTTAGAAAAGATCTCACTGACTACCATAGGCTGACCTTGAATTTGTTCTGTAACCTAAGCAGGCCTTCAACTTGCTATCCACTTGCCTCAGTTCTCCAAGTAGCTGGAATTAGCAGGCTAAGCTTCTAGGTCTGTCTCTATCATCTGTTCCTTCTGCCTTGATTAGCTGTGGAAGTGAGAATGAGTTAGCAGGCCCAGGTATAAGTTACCAGATATCCAAATCACAATGGATCGAACAGGATGGGAATTTATTTCTCATTTCTTAAGAGTTTACTGTCCCATCGTCTCCACAGATGTGATTTTTGTCCTCAGGATACTAGAAACTGCAGCGTGCACATTCACACTGAAAGCATCAAAATGCAGCACAGGGAAAGAGAACAACATGGGGGATAGCTACCTGTCTCTGTAGTTAAAAAANCTCTCTCTCATTACTTTTGTGTGGCCCAGCTATGGGGTATATGTTTGGAAATTTCTGGTGGCCTTTTTACAGCCATAGGAAGGAAACATCTACAAGCATGACATTTTTTGGGCTGAGCAATGAGAGCTTCCCATTGGCGTTCAACTCTCCAGTCTTGCTCATACTTGAGTCCCATCGCCTATGGTGACCTATGAGACCTCCAATAGAGTCTTTCTTTTGCCTGAATTTAAGTTGTGCTTTTCTTACTTGCAATCAACAACGTTCTGATTAAAGCTCTATTCTAAAGGATGGTTCTGGAATCAGTGTAGATGTGTTTAGCATTTATGTGTCAAAAGGGTCATAAAATAAACAGTAACAAGAAGCAAGAAGACAATTTGCAGAACAGTTAGTCTACCTGAAAACTGACAACTGCAAGAGTGGCAACATCAGAGGCTGCTGTAACCCTGGCTGGGTTTGCTTTGTCCTCTTGTAGATGAACAGCTGCCCACATCCTCAGGCTGGTCATCTTTCTATGGTTGCAGGATTGCTGCTTACTATTCAGACAAGCATATTTCCCTCTATACCTTTTGGCATGGTTACAAAGCTGCTTAAAAATCCTTGTCTGCTAATCTGGCATGTTGGTCATCTTGTGATCAGTCTTTTTGAGTGCCTTTATTTTTCAATACGAGTTGCAGTTTTCTGTTTCCTGTCTGAATCCAATCATTCTGGCTTGTCTCGTGGATATTGTTTAAGACTGTTTGAAATGGATACCCTTATGTCTGTAGGAAGAGCATTGATAATTTGTTTATGTTTTAGTAGGGAGTCAAGTAAACTGAACTCAGACACCACACTTTGCTTCTGTGAAAAACAACTGCAAGTGAGTTCACTTAGCTTTATCTGGGCTTTTTAGAGATGTGTGCATAATTCAGAGGTCAGCAAGAGACATGGGTGGTTTCTATGCAGTTTAGCTTCCACACTTCTCAGCTTGTATGAAAACCCTGAACTCTGTACTCCCATCTTCAGGTCAGTAAGGTCCAGTTTAAGGCACCAGTCAGGAATGTGACTTAGGGCTATGTTGTGGATAAAATGCCTTAAAAGAGGGGCCAGCGTCCAGTTCTGAGCTTTTCTTTGAAATGATACTTTTCTGTCACTTTCTTACTGCTTTGGGTTACTTGTCAATATTTGCATGCAGCTTATTTAAAAAAAATTATTTTTCTCTGGAGTATACAGTTGAATCTGAACGAAGGCCAATTTCATAGGAACTACTTGGGCACCGAGTGGAAATCACAACCTGTGTGGGCTGTGTTACATAATTTGGGGCACACACAGCATGAATACTCTGGAGGCACAGCAAAAAAATGCATACTAGTGTGCTGACTGGTATTATGTCAACCAGACCCAAAGCTAGAGTCTGAGAAGAAGGAGCCTCAACTGAGAGAATGCCTCCAAGAGGTCCAGCCATAAGTCATTTTCTTAGTGATCGATGGGGGAGGACCCAGCCCTAGGCTGGTGGCCATTTGTTCTATAAGAAAGCAGGCTGAGAAAGCCATGGGGAATAAGCCAGTAAGTAGAACCCTTCCTGGCTTCTGCATCAGCTCCTGCCTCCAGGTTCCTGCCCTGTTGTACAGTTCTTGTCCTGACTTCAGTGATGAACAGTGATGTGTACATGTGATCCAAATAAACCCTTTTCTCCCCACTTGCTTTTTTTTTTTGGTCATAGGATTTTATCACAACAATAGCTACCCTAAGACATCTGGGATCTACATGGTTGATTCAGCTAATGTGACTTGAAACGGACAGGGTTTACAACCATGTAAGGTAAAGGTGATGATCTTGTCAGTTGCCATACTTGAAAGGATAAGAAGCTTGATAATTGTCCACTTGGGGGTTCTCATCAATTCAAATTGCCTCACCATAAACAGGTAAATTCCATAGCAGGTAATCTAATGCCTCTTCCATGAGGACCTTCAAGGATCAAGTATCACCCACCCTAATATCTCTGATTTTTTTAAAAGCAATGTTAAGTTAGCTATAGTAAACTAATTTCTGTGCAGCTGTAGGTCAGATGGACAAAGCAAGACTCCCACACAACCCTCTATCAGACCTGGTGTCTGTGATAGAAGGAGGGAATAAATAGACAAGCTACTTAAAAGCTTGAATAGGGATGAATGATATAGCATATAGGGGGAGGAATGTTAAGGAAACCCAAACTTCTCTCTTGGGCACACCAACTTATGGTAACTATAGGATTAAAAAGATAAGAAGAAAGCAAGTTTGAGGAAGAAGATGTTTCAGCTTTGGCCCTGTTTGAAGTATCTGCAAGGCATCTAGGTAAATGCACAGGAATTTGGAAAACTGGAGAGAACTCTGGAATAGAGATCTACATTGAAGAATGCCTAGTAGAGAAGTGGCAGACGAGGCTGTGGCTATGAATGAGATGGCAAGATAGAATGTGCCACCTGAGAAGAGAATTGATGAGAGAACCTGGCTAGAGGGGAGAGAATAATAAGTAGGTCAGTTTGGGAAATTGTGAAGTAGCTATGAAAGTAAAAGGGGAATTAGAAAAGGTTGTATGTAGAAGTAAAGGAGACGTTTAACCCATTGGTGTTCAGTGGGGCCCAATGCTATAAGAGGAAGCATTGTACACAGAGCATATCAGATCTAGCAGAAAAATGTTTATTTTCATCTCACGGTTGTAGTTGGAGTGCAGTGTGCAGGAGCATAGCTATTTTGCGATGGCTTACGGAGTTTATGGGGTGGTAAACTGAGTCATGTAACCCCTGCTAACCATTCTTCGTAGTAGCCATCCCACTGTGTGGTCCCTTGCTCTCATATTTGGTGGGTTCTATAAGTAGTTTTAACTATAGTATGTATGGAAGTGATGCTGCTTGTTTACAGATAGTGTATCTCACACTGCTCATCAAAGAGCCTTTTAGACAAGTGTAGTGGTGCATTTCTTTAATCCTAGCACTTGGGAGGCAAAGGCAGGTGGATCTCTATGAGACTAGGCCAGTCATGTCTACCTATTGAATTCTAGGCCAACTAGTGCTACATAATGAGACCCTGTCTATACAGGCATGTGTGTGTGCACAGACACACAAATAAATAAATAAACAAAAAGAAGCTTCCTTTTATAACAGATAAGAGTTTAAATAGAGATATAGACATCCACAACTGATCAGAACACACAGAGTAAGTGACTATGGGATGCCCAACTCCACCTGATATATCTTGAATGGAACCCTATACTTAAGGATAAGGGAAAATCAAAGAAGAGGAGGCAGGAAGTAAGAAGCATAGGACCAGGATATCTGCTGTTTTATAGTGTCCCATACACATGTGCACACAACAGAGGAAAACGTATCCATGAACCCCTAGCAATATGTTTGCCTGAACAAGACCAGCATAAGGACATCACCAGTTGACATGCCACAAGGGGAAATTCCACATGGTCCCAGCCCTA
>BDUI01001705.1:7082-17484 GCA_002335545.1 Apodemus speciosus | reverse complement strand
GAGAGAAAGGAAGAGAAGAGAAGAGAAGAGAAGAGAATAGAAGAGAAGAGAAGAGAAGAGAAGAGAAGAGAAGAGAAGAGAAGAGAAGAGAAGAGGAGACCAAATGCATTCTGTGATGAACAAGAGACTAGGAACCAGGGTAGAATGCTAAGATGATATGTTTGGTGTCGGGGTGGCAGGAAGTAGAATTATAATGATTAATTTTCGTTGCCAATTTAACAGGATTTAGAATCACCAGGAGACAGCTCTGTGCTTGTATATCAGTGCAAAGCTAGACAGATTTACCTTAGAAGGGAAATTTTCCCTTAAATAAATGTTGCGACATCCCAGACAGAATAAAAGAGGAGTACCAGTATTCATCTCTGTATACTTCCTTCTGCCATTTACCGAATATCAGGTGACTGTATTTCTGTTTGCCTGTTTATGGGATCTCCATTCATTTCTGGCTTGTGTATCATGCTACCCCAGTAGCAAATCTTAATGATTGAAACATGGATTTGAGGATACCTAAATCCATGTTTCAAGACCATGCTCACTCAAATTTGGCTCCAAATAAGCTATCTCTTCCTGTTTGAATTGAGAGCTGTATTTTTCAACACACACACACACACACACACACACAATTTTCATCCATGGTTCATACCTCATTATTCCTTCTCTATAACATGCCTACAAAAACAATGTCTCATTTCCAAGTTGGTTCATAGATGCACTGACCTTTCCCTAACTTTCTGTCTTGGATATGGCCACGAAGAAACTCTCTGAGTACCTTTTACCTATACTAGGTTATAAGACCCTCCTCATTCCAAAGGGATCCATGCTGCTCAGAGAAGCCAAGAGGAATCGGAATAACACAGGCATTGCTGGGTTTTCTCAACAGGGTAGGATCTCTATCCCTAAAGCATTCGTTACACATGTCATAATAGAATGCAGAGACAGATTTATTCAATATGACCATATTGGGAAGAGACAGATATCCCCAAGTCCATCTTTTGGGTACCCACATGAGCTTTAGGTTTAAATAGTGGAGGACTGGAGCAAGGGGCAGGAGATTTGTGTAATTAAGCAGGCCTCCTCTGAGTGTGGCCTAGTTTATCATATCATCTCAGTCCCAGCCCTGCAGGGTGGTCTGATGAAGTCCTTAATATTGTCATTGCTTGAGAGATTCAATCTGGTTCACTGAAGTTGATTATTTCTATACTAGCATACAGCTGTGCTGTTGTAGACTTGTCCTCATCTGAAGGACCGGCTTTCTGGTGAGATTCTGCTGTTCCTAGAATTCATGGTGACTGTAGGGACGCTGATCTTACTCTAGGCATTTAGCCTTGAAAAGGGGTGAAAGAATGGAGGCATCCCTTGAGTGATTTACATGCATGCCTAGGTGCAGAGGCAAACAAGTAACCAGAAGGGAAAGGGTACAAACCCAGAGTGAAGGCAGAAATGCCAGGCTTTCTCCTCATACATATTTCTCTTTCTTTTAGTTTTTAATTTTACTATTTTGAGTCAGGGTTTATCCATGTTGCCCTGGATGTCCTGGAACTCATCCTGTTGTCCTTAAACTCATAGAGTTCCACCTGCCTCTTGCTTCCAGAGTGCTGGGATTAAAGGTGCGCACCACTATACCCAGGTTGCACATATTTCTTTGTTTTTAAACATGTTCTTTCAACTTTATTCCAATAATATATTTATTATCAATATCCCAGAAGTATTTAACATGTTCCAAAAATAAATTTTATGCTTTCATAAGGTGATGTTCACTTTATTCCTCTTTGCCTTCGTGCCACTGTGAGCCTTCATTCCGGGCCACACAGACAAACAGGGCCAGAACCACATGAACAGCAACAATTGCAGAATAAAAATAGCTGCCTCTACTGGACATTCCAATAGCATCTGCCTCTACTGGACATTCCAATAGCATCTTCAAATATATAAGATTTACTTGTAAAATACAAGCAAATAGGAACCGTGATCCTTAACGCTGTAAAGAACAGGAGTATCTTCAAGGTTGAAGTTAAAAATTTTCTTTTCTAGACTCTGGGGGCTACAGTGTGTTCAGGGCTGCTTTATCAAGGAGCTCCATGGCTTGGCCTCAAGGGCAGCAGCAGGCACTAGGTAATTGGCAGGGCTTCGCAGCCACTAGGAGGGTGACAGGCACTAGGTACTAGGCCAGTTGTCACACAAGAAGTCTGTATGTATTTCTTGAATAAAGGAAAATTCAGGGTCCCACAAAGTAAAATAGAAACCATCAGCTTTGCATCATTTTTGATGGAACGGAAATTGACACACTTCAGGTTTGTATAGTCAAAGGATGGGGAAGGAAGACAGGAGGACGCATTACAGAGTAGCTTTTCCAATCAGCAATCCACACTGGCCCTCCAAGGTAGCAGCAGCAAGAAGGCTGGCAATGTGGGTATAGCATATATTTCCTCTTAAAGCTAGCTACTTTCTAATGGAGCCTGTAAATCTGAGACTGAGGAAACATGAGCAGCTCAGGCAGAAATGATCTTATACTCTGGGAATCAGGATAGATTTGAAAATTACAGGGGAGAGGTAAGAGCTATAAATCTGAAAGAAGGTTGAGGACCCTGTGACTTGATAGGCCTGAGTGACCTAGGCAGAAAGAGGTGGGGGGGCATTTTGACTCTTCAGATATGGATGTGACTGCCAAGTGCCCAAAATTATTCGAGAAAGATGTAAGAAATGTCCCTTCCCCTTGAACCTTTAGCCCTGGCAAGTTCTCAGCCAAAGGATCCCAGTAATTCAGGGCCTTCTACTCCGCTTCTGGCCTTGAAGGTGAAGGAGGCTGAGGCTTTAGGACAACATGCAGTGCTGGGAGCAGGGGAGATGGTCACGGGCAGAACACAGAAGGGTGAGCCTCCTCCATCCCCAAGAAATGAGTGTGGCTTCAGGAAAGGGGGTACAAAATGATATTGTGGGGGAGGGATGGAACAGGACAAGAGGCTGGGGCCAGGCAGGGCCACCCAAGAAGGGTGATTCTAGGAAAAGCCCTCTAAGGCCCGTTGTGAGTACAGAACCCCAGGGAAGGCTGGATCGCCTGCAGGTGGTACCTGATACTACTGTGCCTGACATGCCAGCTACCACTGCTGTACACCCTCTTCACAGACAGACCTGTGCAAACCCGATTATGTTGGGGTAAAATGATTCAGACTGCAGCTGCAGAGGTATCTCAGCAGTCAAGAGCACTTTATGCCCTTAAAGACCTAGATTGTGTTCACAATACCTCCTCATATGGTAGCTTTCAAACTCCAGGTGCAGGGGATCTGACACCATCTTCTGGCCTTTGTGGGCTCATAATACATGCAGGCAAAATGTCCTATACTTCAAATAAATCTTTTACAAATGCTTCAGATCCTTAGATCAGCATTCATTTATACTCTGTTGTCAGCCTGATATGCAGTCATTCTCCATTCTCAGGTTTTTCAGTAAAAAGACTAATCTGTATGAACTAGGAGGCCGGCCAGTAGCTATAACAGGCATTGACGAGATATGTAGCTCATTTCAACTTCCCTTCTTACCTTTAAATAAAAACACCCCGGCTGTAGTTGTTACAATTACTTTCAGTTTTTATTTGTCTTCACCAAAGATATAGTGTGCATGACATTAGATGGTTATATATTCATTTATTTAGAAGTCCACAATATATACTGCCTGATGAAAAAATACATAATATAGAACAGCACTTATATGTGATCACTTTTATCGATACATATATACCTAGGCACACAGGTACAGGGAAATATACAGAAGAACATTCACCAAAGGGCTGACAATTCAGGGTGAGATTTTCAGGTAATGTGCACTTCAGGTTTTTTTCTTCTTAATTTCATTTGGAAGGTTCAAAAGATACCACTTCACGGATAGATTAAAATCACCAGAGAAAGACACACAGAGAAACAACCATTAAGCAGCTAATGGAATGAGCAAGGAATGATGCGGGCCCATGCCTCTCTGTTGCATGGTATCCCAGTTTGCTTTTTCTTCTCCAAAGAAAAGCTTGTTTGAAATGAATTCCTTATGTTAGAAGCCCACCCCATCCCTTTTTCCTCCAGAATTAGCTTCCGAGGAGACTTAAACATTGATCTGGGGCTGAGTCTCACACCCTTAGTATGGTACAGAGGGTTTTGGTCTCTCCATATGAGTCAGCTCCTGCAGAGTGACTATCAGATTCTCAAACACCTGGCCCTTGTTGCTGGTATTGTCACAGGTTTCTTTGGCGTGGCCCTCTTCACCACAATGAGGACAGCGGATTGGGTACTTTCGCTTTCTGGTTCTACCTAGATCCCCAGGCCCATTGTTCCTTTGCCCAGAACCACTGCTAGTGGAAGGAGACTCGTCATCAAAATCATCAGAGGATTCAATAACTAGCATTTCTTCCTGAATACTGGCTGTGCCTCTGAAGGAGGAGGCACCTGGGGATAAGAGTGGAGGGTCGTCAGGCTCCACCAGGATCACGTCTTCATCTGAGTCATCCTGGGAATCGTCTATCTCTATCACATTACAGTCAGCACTGCCTATCACTATAGGCAGGGAGCCCTGAAAGACCACAGGGCTGGCTGCCCGCTCCATTACTGTCTCAGATCTTCTGGGCCGCTTATTTCTAAGGAAAGTCTCATCCCAATCCTCCTCCTCCCTTATCATCCTGATTAACTCCAGGAAGTCAGGAAGGCATTCCTGCTCGTTATGCGCATGCATTTGGAGAAGACCCTTAAGCTTGATGCGCAGTTCCCTACTCAGCTCAGCCCCTACAAGGAGCTGGTGCAGGCGAGTCCTGTTTGCCTCACTCTGAGGAAGGACCCCTGCCTGGATAGCGTTCTGCAGCTGCACCTCTAAACGGATCGCATACAGGGATGGTTTCTCTCCCTGTGCCTGCAGGGTGTTTAAAAATTTGCCATGTGCTGTTATAGTGCTCTCAGACTCCCCAAATAGCAACTTCATTGCCCGCAAAAATTCTGCTACATTTAGATTGGGATTGTCAGCCTGGAACAAACGCATAGCCTCCTTGGCAGGGCCCCTAAGGGTTCTCATCAGGCGTTTGATCTTTTCCTCTTCAGACATAGGCCAATCTGGCAGGACCTCATGGACTTGGCTTAGCCAGTTCTCAAAGGTTTCTTCCCCCGGGCCTAGCTCTGCCCTCCCAGAGAACGACTGTATGTTTCTCTCTGCAATGTTGGCTATCAAAGGACCAAGACTCCTCCCCAGGGCCCTCAGCATGGAATGGGCAAAAGGCATAAAAGCTGCGTTCTGCCGGCGACTGTTACCCATCCTAGCAAGGAGACTAGCCATGCCTGACAGCAGTTGGATATCTGAATACAAGACACTTGGACTTTCTGCAAACAAAAACAGTCCAATTTGCAGAAATCTCCAAAGGAACGTTCCCCCGCAGTCTCTTCCTTGTGTTTGGGTAGGAACTGTAAAACAAACAAACAAACAAAAAAAAAAAACACAAAAAATTCAATAATACAATGGATTTGGAAACAAGCTTCTAATCACATTTTCTACAGTCTTGAATATTTGCCCACTGACCTAAAACTAATCAGCAGGAAAATGGCACTTTACAACCTTGAGGAGCAATAATTTCTCTGTGCTAGTGGGGCCTTTGTCAGCCACATCTCCTCCTCCCTCCCTACTGCGCCCCACCCCACTGTCTGTTCTCTAGGAGAGACAACAACTGTTGCTTGGAATTCTAGCTACAACAACCTCTGGAGCCCCTACTAGGCTCTCAAATAGAGGGCAATAGAATAAACCTTACAGAATTATGTTAATAAGGTCTTAAATATATAAGGTAGCAGGTTCCTCCCCCCCACCCCTCCCCCTTTTCTAGGATTCTTACCAAAGCTCAGAAACTGGCCTCCACCTTTATTTCAAGCCTGGCGTCTGCAACAGGTGCTTTCAGTAATAGTTCTTGTCCGGGTAGGGTTGATCTCTGACCAGGAGGCTCTCAGATCCGGTTGCTCTGGGCCTCTAGTCTAAACTGCGCCACAACAAAAGGAAGGAGGGAGAAGGGTTGAGACATCAGCAGTCTCATTTTTTCACAGGCGCCATTGTGGCCAGAGGGAAAAACCCTACCTTCAGAATGAAAGCCAAAAAAGCCCACCCCTCCCCCAATTCATTTCACCCAGGGGAAAACCGCGGCCTACCAGCTCTGCAATCAGTCACACAGAATTCACGTTTGAAATCGGCTTTGATGAGCTGCTATGGAGAAAAAGAAGAGATATTGGATACCCCTCCCACCTCCGTATTTCTATTCCAGAAGAGATGCGAGAAAGGGGGGATTTCAGGACAAACGGATTGTGAATCATTCTCATTGTCCTTTGCTACCTTCCTGGAAAAAAAATGTCCCCTCTCCAATCTAGGCAAATCCTAGGTAGGAAACTCACCTCATACCACCATATAGCCCAACCGCTAGGGTGTTCACTTCCTTGCCTCGAAGTTGCCAATTCTGAAGCCCAAAATATTAAGGTTTCATCCTCCCATCTCCGCATTATGCGGTTGCATCTCCCTTTACCTTCGCAGATGAGCAGAGGATGCTCAGGGTCTGCTGGGAAGAGCTGTCTCACCTCTTAGGCCTTGCAGGGGAAAGGATGGCGCCTCAGCCTCTGAGCTGTCTGGGCTAGGCTCTTTGCAGGGTTGCCCAGCCAGGGGAGCAGAGTCGCAGCCGCGGTTTCCAAGGCAGCTGCAGCTGCCCCCGCCCTCAATTTCAGCCTGCAGAGCAGCGGCGGCTGCTTTTAGCCTCTGCCCATTGAGACAAAAGAGAGTGACGAAGGTAGTGGCGTGGCCAATCAGCAGTGCACAGGGGCGGCCTCCCTGCAAAGCCTGGACCAGGATGCTAATGCCAGCCAGAGGGGGGAACCTGCTGGAGGGGGCTGCGGCAGACTGGCGCGGGAGCGGGCGCGGCGTCAAGTGCAGCTTGGACTCACGGACCTGGCCCATTTACATTTCATTCGTGAGTTTGCAGCTTCCTCTCTCTTCCCTTCTTCCTATCGCCTTCCGCTTTGGCTCCCCTCCGATGCTTTGCGACCAGATGCTTTAAACACGAGGTGGGACCGAAACCAAGTGAACAATGAGAGTTCTTCACCTTTGTATAGGGGGGAAGGGGATAGCATTTGCTGAGCTCTTTCTGTGTGGCCAGCGCGCTTGGAAGACCATCTCATGTATTCTCATCGGTCTTGTGCTAAAACATAGCAGTGTACCCATTTAACAGAGAGGGGGATGCAAGCACCGTCTGCTTGCACAGTCTGGCTAGGAAGCACAGAATTAACAGCTCTCACCCTAGCCCAAGCCTCAGCCCTGTAAACATCCCTTTTCTAGTGTCAGATTAAGGGTTAGTGGAGAAAAGCCAAAATGACGATGAGAGGACCAGTAGAGGGCTACATAAAATTAATGACCAAGAACTGATGTCAACTTACAGATGAGAAAACTGAGCCCCCATCAGAAGCTTAGGCATCCTGTCCTGTATCTAGCAGCAAGAAGCTAATAGCGTCGGATTTTGCACCTCGGTCAGCTGTTCTGTTGATGCCAGCGGTTTCCTCTGTGTTGATGCCAACACTTTGCCCTGTGCTGGGCTACCCTGAGCGAGCATTTTCACTCGTACATATCCACAAACTATCTCAGCAGCTCAGCTAATATAATGGTTGTGCTGATGAGAGGAGTGGGGGAGAGATGGGAAAGAAGAGAAAGGCAACCTTTATGATACACATGCCAAGGAGGAAACTGAGGCACGTTTCTGCTCCCGGTTTTACACTAAAATAAACCACCTGTTTAAAAAAAAATAGCAGCATTTCTGTATGACCCCCCCCCCAAAGGAAATCAGACTCAGAGATAACTTGCCTAAAATTACAGGGTGAAGACAGAGCTCTTAATCCAGAATTCATGCTACAAACTAAAGTATGGGCACCTCGCTGGCTACCACAGAATCCTGGTTGAGGGCCCATTAGAAAAGCACATTCCTGGGCCCCAGCTCTGGAGATTTGGCTTTACTGCAGACTGGGGACGAGCAATGTCATTTGTATTTTACCTGTTTGTATAATCGATTCTGGGTTATAGAGAAGCTGTGAACCACTAGTCTAAACACCACACCATGCTGAAGGCTATCAGTAAATGGGTCGTCTGCCACTTAAATGTTTGTCCAGAGCCTATTTGTCATGAACCTTAATCCCAGAGCAGAAGGCCTCAAGGCCTTCTTGAAACTGCATGCAAAGAATTCGACCGCTTTTTTCTGATACCATAGCGCTCTAAGTTTTCACATGGGCCTGTGGCCTCCAAACAGTTAAGAATCATTCACTGCCCTAAAATCTTCATAACATCTTCCTCTTTCAACACCTGCTTGAGGACGAAGTGTGAGAAACAAAACACCATTTGCCCTAACCCCCACACCACAGCTCTCTGCCGCTGATATAGCTCTTTCATTTCCTGGCTCAAGGCTAGGTTGCTAGGTTGCCCTTCTGTGAGCTCTTCAGGGGACTTCTCCTTTACTGGATTTGGCATCACTGGCCCCAGGAAGGAGCAACTCCATGGAAACGGCATGCAAGGCTGTCCAAAGCGAATGGGCCGTGAAGCCAGAGGCTAGAAAACCTGCTCCATTTTTTTTTTCCTGCTTCTGGTTCTTAGACAGCAGGTGACACTTCTCCCATGTAGATGGTGGCTAGAAGGCCCCTGTAGAGTTTTCACTGGACTCTTGATCCTTGGAAGCACGGGAACCATTTGAAACCCTGCAATTGTCATTGGCTTTGTCTTCAACCTGCTAAGGTATTTCACCTATTCCTGTCTGCCTTTTTATTTACAACTGTAGTGATTAGAATTATATAAGCAAGCCAAATTTGGAAAGAAGCACCTTCTCTATTGATGTTTTTTTTCTCTTGGGGGTGGAACAGTGGGGGCAAAGTAGAGAGCATTGGAGGCCGTTCAGCTGACAGTTAGGGCTGGGACTGGGAGTACCTGGTGAGTTTCCTTCATACTTGCTCTGCTCCTTAGTCTCATATTAGACAACAACCTCATAGCAGACCCTTGTTCTGTGTTTCCACTGGCTTCGTCACCAACGTAGATGTTCTGTTGGACCAGGTGGGTAAGATCCTGGAACTAAAGGAGAGACTTGAGAGTTCTGATAAGAAGAAATAATGAGAAGAATGGATTGTGTAGAAATTCAGAGGTTGAAGCAAGAATGTTTTAGAGCAAAGTTACCACTAGCAAAACCCTTTGGGATGTAGAACATCTCTTATCTCTGGCTACGTGGATGGGAGTTGTACGCCAAAGGATGGTTCTAATGAGGCCACATTTTCAGATTTTGACAAATGAACCTTAAAAGCTTGAGGGCTAGGAGGTAAAGCTCTCAGCTGAAATAATAGTGGCTACTTTTGGCAGCAGGCCTCCTCTGTGCCAGGAACTTCCCATTGGTTATCTCATTTAAACTTCTCGGCAGCCCCTGCTGACACAGGCACCACGCACCATTTTTCAGCATAGAAAATTGAGTTTCAAGGAGGTGAAGTGGCTTGCATGATACCTATCTTCCCTAGACAAGCCAGAAAAGTCTTAGCTCCCACATACTCCTTCGATTAGGTTTGTAGACATGGGAGACAGATCATAGGGTTTAATGATGATTGTTCAAGGCAGCCTCCAAGCCCCTTCTCCATCCCATACCTTGAAATTAATGTTAGGGTACAAGGTTCTCCTGGAGGGTTACATTGAGCCTTTGAATTCATAAAAGAAAGCTCTTCCCCGGCTCTCATAGGAACAGTGGATTTGTTGCAGCATGCCATTTCATCTGGCTCTAGCTGGTCTTCGGGAACATGTACTCTATGAAGACAGATAATGATGTTGGGAATCATCTTTTTGGATACTTTTAAAACATACAGTCACCAAGTTGTAGGTTTTCAGCAACTTTATCTCATGTTGTTACAATTTTTTATATCAGCCTTTTGTGTAAGAGACCTTATTGTCACCACTTTAGAGCTGAAGAATGTGAGATAACTTTCCTGCCCTTCTCTCAGGTCACACAGCTATGTAAGCAGTGAAGGCAGAATTCAGTTCTGGATCTGTTTGCTCCCCAAAGTATCTTAAGGGAAAAATTCACAGGGGAAACATGACCTTTCTTCCCTGGGTAAAATACAAGTAATTAGAGTTAGAAAATGGTGTCTGAGGTATTTAAAGTATGGCGCTTCTTAATTACTGTTCACTTTTAATTCCTCAAAATTATTGACCTAAATGGTAGAAGCAATTTATGGTACAAAAGTGCAATGCCGTTATCAACCACAGGTACAGACAGAATCTCCCACATCTGAACCCTGGTGACAGAATACAGTTTGGGGAATGCCTGTAGAACAGCTTTCCTTGCCTGATAATTTTATAACTAAAGTAAAAGTAAAAGAGACTCCAAGAAGTCATTAAA
>BDUI01001704.1:44598-58256 GCA_002335545.1 Apodemus speciosus | reverse complement strand
TAAGCCTGGTGTTCTCAAGCTGAGCCTAAACTTTATACACAAACTAGAAATTATGTGGTATTACCCAAAAATCACTGTGATGTTTGTTTCTTTGCTTGTTTTGTCAGCTTAATGTAAGTTAGAGTCATATGCTAAGACAGAACCTCAATCGAGAAAATGTCTTCATCAGTGTAGCCTATGGGGGCACTTTCTGATTGAGGGTTGACTTAGGAGGTCCCTTCTGACTGTGGGCATTTCCACCCATGGGCAGGTAATCCTAGGTTGTATAAAAAATATCAAACTAGGCAAGCCAGTAGAAGCAAGCCCGTCGAAGCATTTATTCATGGTCTCTACCTTCAGCTCCTAGCTCCAGGTTCCTGCCTTGAATATCTGCCTCAACTTCTCTTAGTGATCATCTGTGATCAGGACTTAAAAGCCAAAGGTCCCTTTTCTTTCCAAAGTAGTTTTAGTGTTTTATTACTTTAGTAGAAAAGCAAAGTAGGACTTGTTCACCATTATGGCTTTCAAATGAAACTCAAAATTATATTAAACAGTTGAATGTAAGTAGATCTGTCACTGATCAGGTGACATGCTCTCTATAGAGACCAAAACTTCAAGGCTCTGAGTTAACCAGAAGCCAGCAGCAGCCCAAAGCACCAAATAGGCTAGAGTCCAACATCTCAAAGCACTTTGTAGGTCAGATACCCAAAGCCCAAACTGCTGTGTAAAGCGCCAGTTAATATCTCATAATTCTGTGTAGACTAGAAGCTAGCATTCAAGGCACTGTGTGGACCAGAAGCCAGTAGTCTGAGGTTCTGAGTGGTCAGAAACGTAAAGCACTGTGTAGAAGAAAAGCAGCTCAAAGTGCCATGTGTATAGAAGCTAGCAGCTCACAGCACTTTGTGCACTGGAAGCCAGCAGCTCAGAGCACTCTCCATCCGCAGCCATAGCCCAAAGCCATGAGTAAACCAACAGTTGAAGGTACTRTGAGATCAGAAACAAGCCCAAGGTGCTGTGTGGACCACACCCTAGTAGCCCACAGGAGTGTGTGAACCTGAGGCCATCACCCTATTTCCTCCATGTAGAACCATGGCTGGCAGTCTTGTGTACTGAATGATCAAGTGCTTGTAAACATGGTTCCATTCATGAGCCTTCTGTATTGGTTAAGAAAATACATGTGCAAACCAAACATGCTGATATGAGGCTCACTAGAGTCTAAAGCATAATTTCACCATTTATTAAAAAGGAAGACGAATGTGCATAGGAGTGAGATGGACATGCTTATTGATTTTATATAAAGGAATCTCAGCTGAACATTTGGTACTGCAGGACACAGACTTTTGGATTTTTTGATATTGTTATAATTTTTAATGTTGAGGATGCTGATTCACCTATATATCAAATACAAAATGGTAGAAGTATGTTTTAGAACCATTTCAGAAGTTGCTGGAAATTCTCTTTCCCATACCAAATTTACTGAGTAATAGTTTATAAAACTCAAGTCAGCAACCCAAACTGCATTTTTAAAAGTCAGATATTGTAACACAGTATACATAATTTAGAGGTGTTAATTTTGATGCTTCAGTACTGAGAAATGACGATAGGAAAAAATACCTAAATTACTTAAATTTCATGATTAGACCATTATGATTTTATAAAGAAACACTGGTTCATATTATACAGGAGTCTCAAGTTCCAGCTGGGGAGTTTCAGGTAGTTTCCTTGACATTGTTTGGCACGCATGCTACAGTGTTTATGCTGTGTGTTCAGAACAAAAGCTGAAGTGCAGCCACATGATTCAGCACAGATGAGTGCTGCTAGAAATATCTCAGAATCACTTCATTGCTAGAGGTGGCAATGTGTTGCTACAGTTTAAGACTGATTTCTGTTGCCAGCTGTGTGCCCCCCCCCCCCCCCCCCGTTCCCCTCATATCAATCACCATTAGAAAAAAATGTGGTAGAATTAGATCATTTTAGGTTTGGTTCATTTAAAGAGCCAAAGGGGATCTTGAGAGGGAAGGCAGAAAAACTGTGAAATCTGTGGAATGCATAAGGTAAGGCAGTTAGCCTTCCTGAGAAGCAGGCAGAGCTGGAGAGAAGACATGGGGAAAGGAGTGTGGAAGAGGAATACACAAGAAAATAGCTGGCAATGGTATGGAGCTGTCAAATGAAAACCATCGCTTTGTATTTAGTTAGAGGTGGAGAGGAGAGTGTTGGAAAATTAAAAGCTACACTTTTACTTAATTCACCTGGAGGTTTTAATCCTTGTGGCTTCTTCAACAAAAATGGATTAAATGCTGTACTTGAGAAAACCAGCAATGTCTCTTAAATTTAGCACTTTCTGTCTCCTAAACTACAGTTGAACTGCAGTGTGTTTTATTTCATTTTGAGTGGCATTTATTCTGAAGAAAGTAAACTCTAATTTCTATTGCTTTCCTTACCAGGGACCCAGATGGAAGGACGCTCTTAGATATCTTTGATGAAAACCTCCACCCTCTTTCGGTAATTGCCTCCCTGTGTTTGTTTCACGAGACGGTTTAGTTAGCAGTCTCCTGCTTCTGTTAGGTGGCAGTTATCTGAAAACTTCTTTTTTCCTAGAAATCCGAAGTGCCACCTGATTATGACAAACACAACCCAGAGCAGAAGCAAATTTACCGGTTCGTTCGGACACTGTTCAGTGCTGCTCAGCTGACAGCTGAATGTGCCATTGTCACCCTGGTGAGTGTGAGCAGCAGAGATTCTTATTAGATGACCCTGGGGAAATTTGTAGAGGTGTCAATGTTTTCTGTGGGAATAGAGGGTGGATGTCTCAAGAGTGTGGAGTGTATTTCATAGTCCCCTTCTAAAATCATCTGTGAAGTCCCACTCAAAGCCAGTCAGTGCTTTCAGCACTAATGTTTTCAGTGAAGATGCACTCAGCAGGGCTGATGCAGGGTAGTGTGGACAAGAACATCCTCTACCTGTTCTGGTTCCCATCTGTTTACTTCCCACTATAGTCTTAACGACAGCATTCCAAGATGTAATGTCAATAAAGTATATGCATACATGGCGTAGATATAACAAGTATGACTGACTAACTTCTGATTTGTTTTATATAACAGTGTAGGATATCCAGTTTAAAACCTCATGGACTGTCTAGATCAGTTATTTGAGAAGTAGGTGTAAGAGTGTAACCTCGTTATCCCTGACCTTTACATACCACAGCACTCAGATGAGAAGTGAGCTTTGCCTGTGACTGGGTATCCTGCAGAGCAGATTCTGGCTGCCTAGTTTCTGGGGAGACTGCTTAACAGAAAGCTCACAGAAGGCTTGGTGCTACATCTCCCCACATTAAGCTTTTGTGGCCTAGGGTAACTCAATAGTAAGCCATTTGCTCATTTGTGTGTTGGCTTGTGGTTCATCACTCCTTGGCTGAGTGAGACTTGTTCAATAATCCTTACAGATCCAGGACGACCATTGGTTCTAAGATCAAACTGGGAAGTGCACACACACACTGTTTCCTAATAGGAATTTGTCTTACAAAACAAAACAAAAAAAATGAGCAGCAGGGTTAATAGTTTCTGTAAAGGAAGGGCTGAAAATTCAGACAACAGTTGAAATTAATGGTAAAATTTATGCTGTATGAGTTATTAATGTAAATAATATATATTTTAATATAGATTAGTGGATTTAACTGACATTTCTGTTCATGACATAAAAGTATCAATATTGTGAATTAATGATCTCAATCCTCATCTTTCTCCTTCTGTCCTCACCCTGTTCCCAATCCCCTCATGTCCGCTGAGGGCTAGCTGTAGAAGTAGGCCCCTTCTGAGAACAACCCGGGGCTTGCTGTGCTCACTCTTTACTGTATACAACACCAGAGTGGACAGTCTCCAGGGCTACAAAGACTCTTAAGAACAAAATAGTGTTGCTCTGATTATAAAACTAAGTGTATGTGTGCACTTGTACCCTCATCATTCTTGAGGTTTTCTTTGCTACTTAGAAATGCAGAGAGGGTTTTTTTGTTGTTGAAAGAGCAGACAGAACTAAACTTTCTGATGGGAATCTTAGTTAATGGTTACATACTCAGTTTTCTGTAGAAATGCCAAGCCAAGTAAAGCCAGTGTTTCCATTTTCATTTTAGGGAACCCTCAAGACTTTGAGACTTGTTCTATAATAAAATACCATGACCTAAGTGACTTTAAAAAAAACAAAAGACAAATTAATCTGGATATGATGCCATGCACTCAGAAGTTCTAAGTACTTGGGAGGCTGAGGCAGTAGGATCACTTGTGTGGTGAAGTTCAAGGCCATCTATGCAACACAAAAATCCTAGGAAGGAAAGGGGGGGTTGAGGGAAGAAGGGAGAGAGGTAGAAAGGATTGATGCTTAGATCAAATCTAAGATGTGCTCATGCCAGCACAGAGCTCCTACATGGACCTGAAATCCTAGCTGTCTGTTGAAAAATTCTGTGCATCAAGAACTAAAAATCCAAATGGAAAAGTTGTAGAAGATTTAAAARCAGGAAGCTATAGTTATTMCCTTAAAATAGTTTGTTTCTTGACTCCAAGTTTGAATCAGTAGAGCATCATTGAAGGCTGAGAGTTTGGATAATAATTCTCATGCCCTAAAATAGACATGATAACATCTGAAATAGAATATAATTGGGGATGGAATGAAGATGTCAACTCTTATTACTGACTTGGTCTTATATTCTTGACCTAGGCCTTATTGGGGTCATATCTGATAATAGCTGTAAGACTACAAGATTAATATCCAAAAGAAATTGTATATTGTTTGAATTCAGGCCATTCACCTGACCTACATAATTTTTTAAATTCAGATTGGAATAATTTCATCACTGCTGAAGTTTTCTTTATGTATGTCCTTTGCTGAGCTTGAATTTAATCTTTTGCCCCAAAATGCCTTTGAGAACTTTTCTTTGTAGTCAATGGAGTACTCTCTGATTCCACAATTGTCACTAACCTGTGCTGTCTAAAGCYTTTTGCATGACTATAATGTGAAATTTTAATTGAACAGTGTCCTGTTAGCACTGTCTAGGAATAATATGAAAATCAGTTGGATATTACTTGACTTAGCATAGAATTAGAGTACAATAATAGAAAGTCCCCCAAAATATGGTATTGCTGACAAGTTCTGCTTAATCACATGCTCGTAAGATGTGTTCACTATAATTATCTCCCACAGTATAACAGCTGATTTCCCCACATGTAACATGTTATGATGTCTCCATCATTCAGTAATCCCTCAGAGGATATCAGTAACAAATCAGAAATCAAGTTGGTTCTTTTAATAGGCAGTGTATTATTAGTATCCATCAACTAAGATAATTTTAACTCAAAATAAAATTTCATAGCCACCTTTCTACCTAAGCCATTGGAAATTATTTCATTGATGAGATTTCCCCAACTTGTGTACAGAAGCTGCTACCAAGATATGGGAAGGTGCTGCATCCTGCCTCCAGTTTCTATGAACTGAGAGGCACAGGCAATCCCAGTTTCTGTTCTCTGCCTTCAGTATAGTCTTACCTGACTTATCCTGTAGAGAATGGGAAGACTCGATTGTCAAGATTTGAGAAAGTAGTACTTGAGCTTCTCTAGGATGCCCAGCTGAAAGTCATCCTGGCCCTACCCAGTTATTTGTTTTATACAAATAAAAATCATGGTCTAAAACACTTTCTCACTGCTCATGCTCCTGTATGATAAACTCCATTTAAAACTTAGATATACAAAGTTTGTTACTAAAATGAGTAACTTTCATTTCTCTGGTCAACAGCAGGCTATCACCATTGTGACAAATCCTCAGAGCTGGACAGATATTTTCGTAGAGCAGTCTGTATTTTGACTGCTGCTTTTCTGGGCTTCCCAGGGTGGCCTCTGACTTTTATGGATCATTCAGAAGAATGACTTCTTGACCACTTTGAGCTGTCCCTCAAAACCTCATTCAGCCCCCTCCATCTGTGCCAGTTCTTTCCTGAATGCCAGTGGCATTTGGTCACTTTCTCCATTAGCTTCCTTCTGCATCTCCTTGCACTGACTATTCCTGCTGGGNCCTTAAAATAGTTTGTTTCTTGACTCCAAGTTTGAATCAGTAGAGCATCATTGAAGGCTGAGAGTTTGGATAATAATTCTCATGCCCTAAAATAGACATGATAACATCTGAAATAGAATATAATTGGGGATGGAATGAAGATGTCAACTCTTATTACTGACTTGGTCTTATATTCTTGACCTAGGCCTTATTGGGGTCATATCTGATAATAGCTGTAAGACTACAAGATTAATATCCAAAAGAAATTGTATATTGTTTGAATTCAGGCCATTCACCTGACCTACATAATTTTTTAAATTCAGATTGGAATAATTTCATCACTGCTGAAGTTTTCTTTATGTATGTCCTTTGCTGAGCTTGAATTTAATCTTTTGCCCCAAAATGCCTTTGAGAACTTTTCTTTGTAGTCAATGGAGTACTCTCTGATTCCACAATTGTCACTAACCTGTGCTGTCTAAAGCYTTTTGCATGACTATAATGTGAAATTTTAATTGAACAGTGTCCTGTTAGCACTGTCTAGGAATAATATGAAAATCAGTTGGATATTACTTGACTTAGCATAGAATTAGAGTACAATAATAGAAAGTCCCCCAAAATATGGTATTGCTGACAAGTTCTGCTTAATCACATGCTCGTAAGATGTGTTCACTATAATTATCTCCCACAGTATAACAGCTGATTTCCCCACATGTAACATGTTATGATGTCTCCATCATTCAGTAATCCCTCAGAGGATATCAGTAACAAATCAGAAATCAAGTTGGTTCTTTTAATAGGCAGTGTATTATTAGTATCCATCAACTAAGATAATTTTAACTCAAAATAAAATTTCATAGCCACCTTTCTACCTAAGCCATTGGAAATTATTTCATTGATGAGATTTCCCCAACTTGTGTACAGAAGCTGCTACCAAGATATGGGAAGGTGCTGCATCCTGCCTCCAGTTTCTATGAACTGAGAGGCACAGGCAATCCCAGTTTCTGTTCTCTGCCTTCAGTATAGTCTTACCTGACTTATCCTGTAGAGAATGGGAAGACTCGATTGTCAAGATTTGAGAAAGTAGTACTTGAGCTTCTCTAGGATGCCCAGCTGAAAGTCATCCTGGCCCTACCCAGTTATTTGTTTTATACAAATAAAAATCATGGTCTAAAACACTTTCTCACTGCTCATGCTCCTGTATGATAAACTCCATTTAAAACTTAGATATACAAAGTTTGTTACTAAAATGAGTAACTTTCATTTCTCTGGTCAACAGCAGGCTATCACCATTGTGACAAATCCTCAGAGCTGGACAGATATTTTCGTAGAGCAGTCTGTATTTTGACTGCTGCTTTTCTGGGCTTCCCAGGGTGGCCTCTGACTTTTATGGATCATTCAGAAGAATGACTTCTTGACCACTTTGAGCTGTCCCTCAAAACCTCATTCAGCCCCCTCCATCTGTGCCAGTTCTTTCCTGAATGCCAGTGGCATTTGGTCACTTTCTCCATTAGCTTCCTTCTGCATCTCCTTGCACTGACTATTCCTGCTGGGYTGAGGCTGCTCACAGTWCTAAGCAGATTTCTCATGTGGGATTGGGGGTGTATTAAAAACATTTTGGCAACATTACTCTGTCCCAGCCTTGTGCAGGGTGGCACACAGTAGGGCTGAGACAGACCTCTGTCATCAGGAACTTAGAATTTAGTAGGAAAGGAGAATGAAAAGACTTAAGTATACTGAGACATTTCCAAATACCTTACTGCTTCCGTAACTCTGGGGCCTCTTACACACTTTACTGACTCTTTTTTTTCTAGATATTTTCTAAAGATATTTTCTTTATTTACATTTCAAATGTTATCCCCTTTTCTCCTTTCCCCTCCAAAAACCTCCTGTCCCATCCCCCCTCCCACTGCTTACTAACCCACCCACTCCCACTTCCCTGCCCTGGCATTCCCCTACACTGGGGCAATGAGCCYTCACGGGTCCAAGGGCTTCTCCTCTCATTGATGTCCGACCAGGCCATCCTCTACTACATATGTGGCTAGAGCCTGGGTCCCTCCATGTGCACTCTTTGGTTGGTGGTTTAGCCCCTGGGAGCTCTGGAGTTACTAGTTGGTTCATATTATTGTTTCTCCTATGGGACTGCAAACCCCTTAAGTTCCTTGGGTCCTTTCTCAAGCTCCTCCATTGAGGACCTTGTGATCAGCCCAATGTTTGGCTATGAGCATCCACTTCTGTATTTGTCAGGCATTGGCAGAGCCTCTCAGGAGACACCTATATCAGGCTCCTGTCAGCAAGCACTTGTTGGCATCCACAATAGTGTCTGGGCTTGGTAACTGTATATGGGATGGATCCCCAGGTGGGGCAGTCTCTGGATGGCCTTTCCTTCAGTCTCTGCTCCACACTTTGTCTCTGTATCTCCTTCCCTGTGTATTTTGTTTCCCCTTCTAAGAAGGACTGAAGTATCCAGACTTTGGTCTTCCTTCTTCTTGAGTTTCCTGTGGTCTGTGAATTATATCTTGGGTATTCCTAGCTTCTGGGCTAATATCCACTTATCAGGGAGTACATATCATGTGTGTTCTTTTGTGATTGGGTTACCTCACTCAGGATGATATTTTCTAGTTCCATCATTTGCCTAAGAATTTTAGGAATTCATTGTTTTTAATAGCTGAGTAGTACTCCATTGTGTAAAGCTACCACATTTTCTGTATTTATTCCTCTCTTGAGAGACATCTGGGTTCTTTCCAGCTTCTGTCTATTATAAATAATGCTATGAGCATAGTGGAGCATGTGTTCTTATTACATGTTGGAGCACCTTCTGAGTCCCCAGGTAGTACTATGTCCAATTTTCTGAGGAACCGCCAAACTGATTTCCAGAGTTGTTTTACCAGCTTGCAACCCCACCAGCAATGGAGGAGTGTTCCTCTTTCTCCACATCCTCACCAACATCTGCTGTCACCCGAGTTTTTGATTTTAGCCATTCTGACTGGTGTGAGGTGGAATCTCAAAGTTGTTTTCATTTGCATTTCCCTGATGACTAAGGATTTTGAGCAGTTCTTTAGGTGCTTCTCAGCCATTCGGTGTTCCTCAGTTGAGAATACTTTGTTTAGCTCTGTAACCCATTTTTCAATAGGATTATTTGGTTCTCTGGAGTCTTAACTTCCTTGTGTTCTTAGTATATATGAGATATTAGTCCTCTGTCAGATGTAAAATTGGTAAAGATCTTTTCCCAGTCCTTTGGTTCCTGTTTTGTCCTATTGACAGTGTCCTTTGCTTTGCAGTTTTATGAGGTTCCATTTGTTGATCGTTAGATCATTYGTGATCTTAGAGCATAAGTCATTGATGATCTGTTCAGAAAATTTAGTAGAGCATGCTTCCTTGTTATATGTTAGGGCATCTTTTGGGTATATGGYCAGGAGTGGTATAGCTGGGTCATTAGGTACTACTATGCCCAGTTTTCTGAAGAACCACCAGACTGATTTCCAGAGCCTTACAATCCCACCAAAATTTGAGAAATGTCCTCTCTAACTCTGTGAAGAATTAAGTTGGAATTTTGATGGGGATTGCATTGAATCTGTAGATTGCTTTCAGCAAGATAGTCCTTTTTACTATATTAATCCTGCCAACCCATGAGCATGTGTGATTTTTCCATCTTCTTAGATTTTCTTTGATTTCTTTCTTCAGAGACCTGAAGTTCTTGTTACACAGATCTTTCACTTGCTTAGTTAGAGTCACACCAAGGTATTTTACATTATTCGTGACTATTGTAAAGGGTGTTATTTCTCTAATTTCTTTTTCAGCCTGTTTATCCTTTGAGTAGAGGAAGGCCACTAATTTGTTTGAGTTAATTTTATATCTAGCCACTTTGCTGAAGTTGTTTATCAGCTTTAGGAGTTCTCTGGTGGAACTTTTRGGGTCACTTAAGTATACTATCATATCGTCTGCAAATAGTGATATTTTGACTTCTTCCTTTCTAATTTGTATCCCTTACTGACTCTTTTTTTGGAATCTGGAAAGTTAGTTCTTGCAGAATGTGATGGCACACCACTCTTAAGTTTTTCCTTTGTATTTCGAGTGTGTCCTGGTCCATTCTGCCCACCACATGGTATTAGAGAGTAGCCATAAGAATCTAAATCTTCAGGATCTTAAAAATTGGTATTTATTAGTGAATCACTGAAGACAGAACAGTGATCTTTGGGAACCAAGCAACTGTCACTGTCTTATTTTGTGCATACCTGGCAAAGTTTGCTTCAGTTTGGAGGAACAGTAGTGATCACTTTGTTTTTTAACATCTTTGGGTAGAACAATCTTCCTATATGTGGTTCAGGGGCAGGATATGTTGGAAGAGCTGGCCTATGTACTCTGCTGCACTGACTTGTGATCYTCAAGCAGCCAGAGTTTTGCTTCCAGAAGGAAGCTTCTCCATTCTCCTTTTCTACCCTCATCCTCACTCTCAGCCTTCCCTCTTAACCGCTTCTCTGTCATTCATCCTTAGTTTAATCTTTGTTGGTCACTATGAGAGACAGAAATTCCATTTCCTTCCTGGATACTTGGATGTGTGTGGAAAACCTGAGGTCTTCACAGAGGAATGAGTCCAACAAAGAGAGTGACAGATATACCTTCTCCTCCAGCTTCCTGCCCCATCATCCCGTCTCTAGCTCCAAACAAGGGAAGGGACTTCCCTATCTCTGCTGCTCTTCATTTCAGGCCTGGTCTGCCTGTACAGACTCAGGTTTACAGCTCAGTCAAGTCTTCTTTTTTCTGCATGCTCACAACCCATGGGACATCTTTTGGTTTATCTCAGACACAGAGCACAAAGTCAGATCTGCAGTCACCGGTTCCCTTCTAGCACCTCCAGTTTCTAATAAATGTATTCATCCAACTGCGTATTCCAGAACCCTTGGGTACTTCCAAGAAGGCCATCTTTGGCAGCTTTGAAGTCATTTCCTGCAAGTCCCTGGACTATGATCTCCACCAAAAACACTACTTCTTTCCATTTAGCCTGATTCATAATTTTCCTTCCAAGTGCTACCTCCAGCCATTGGTGCTTCCCAGGCCCCTCACTGATCCTTATTGGAGTCTCAGGGTTAGCATTTTGCATCCAGTGGAATCTGGTTGGTCAACCTAGACACTGGTTGGTGGATAAGTGGACTCATTGCCCTGTCCCCTTTCTGTTGTCTGCTGTCATTAAGTCTATGGTGCTGCCTGATGTCTTCTTACCTTTTCCTTTACCAAGTACATTTCTGCCAGCTCATGCTACTGTCCTGATTCTCTAGGACTTGCCAAAATTGAGCCTCTCCTGAGAACCCCAGTACCATATCTGGTATGGGTTTTCATTCTTTAGGAAATCTCTGTCTCCTGTTGGGCTTCCTGTGCAGTTCTTATCCCCTTCAGGGCCTTCAATCCCCGCCTCCCCCCACAACTTTTCCCTAAGAGTCCCAACTGGGATATGAATTAAAAATTTAGTAGGTAAGTAAGTAAGTAAGTAAAAAAAAAAAGACATAGAAAATAGGAATTTTATAAAATAATAAATAAATTCTACTTTATCAGAGTTAAACATTTTCTTTTCCACATGTGGCTTTTTATACATTTATAAATATTTAGGACTGTGTATATATATATGTATATATATGTACATATATATACAAGAATAATATATGTAAGAGTAATATATACATAAAACTATACATATTATCCTTTTATTAAGCAAGTTCTTAAGAGTATTTCAAATCTGAGTTTCATTTTTCTCATACAGAGTTTCATTTTGTAAATGAATATCAATAAAACCTGTAAAATTATGATTAAAAGAAGCTTTATGGTCTAATTTAGTTATGGGAAACTAATAGGCAACTTACTTAGGACACAGTTTTTAAAAATGGGTGTGTGTGCATGCTTGCGTGCGTGAGAGCGCGCTCATGAAGGACTAAGACTCCCCTGGAGGCAGAGTTATAGGGAGTTGTAAGCCACCTGATCGGGGTATTGGAACAGAACTTGGGTTCCCTGAGCCATCTCTACACCCTGTGACAGCTTAAATGAAGGACTTCCTGTTTGTTTTGTTTATGTGTTTGTTTATTTATTTGGTTTTTTAATTTTTTTTTACTTATTCAATTTATGCAGCACTCACTGTCCTCCTCCTGGTCACCCCCTCACACAATTCTTCTTCCCCTCCCCTTCTAGGTATCCCCCCCATGCTGGCACATTAAGTCTCTCATACAGTTAACAGATTTTAGGGTCGCCCCCCTGCAGGACCCACATGAAGACCAAGCTGCACAGCTGCTACTATGTGCAGGGAGGCCTAGGTTCATCTGTGTGCTCTTTGGTTAGTTGGCTCTGTTAGTCTTTCTGTGGCGTTCCTATCCCCTTTGGGGGTGGCAGTCCTTTTTCCTGTTCTTTCAAGAGTCCTCAAGCTCCATCCACTGTTCTGCTGTGGGTGTCTGCATCTATCCTAGTCAGCTGCTGGGTGGAGCTTCTCAGAGGACAGCCTTGTTAGCCGCCTGTCTGCAAGCATAACCGAGTATCACTAATACTGTCAGGAATTAGTGCTTGCCCATAGGATGAGTCTCAAGTTGGGCTGCTTTTTGATTGGCTGTTCCCTCAATCTAAGCTTGATCCCTTGTAGTAAAGAAAAACATTTTCCGTCAAAATTTTTGTGGGTGGGTTGGTGTCCTTATCACTCTGTTGGGGTTCCTGCCTGAGTACAGAGGTGGCCTCTTCAGGTTCCATATCCGCTATGCTGTGAGTCACAGCTAAGGGCACTCCCATGGATTCTTGGGTACCTCCTTATTCCAGGTCTCTCGTTTTGTCCTGGAGATGCATTATAATGACCGAAATAAACCAGGACCAAGAAGATAAATATTGTATGATGCACTGGTATAAAACACTCATAAGATACTTGGTCATAGAGACAAAAAAAGTACACTAGTACTTGTAGGAATTGACAAAAAGGAGGAATTGCAGGGGCTGGAAGAGAAAARTTGTTTAGCAATATATGTAGAATTTCTTTTGGGGACAATAAAAAAGCTACATATATTGATAGGTAAACATAGTTAATGAACATTGAGCATACCTAGTGCTGCAGATACAATTAGAAATGACTGAGTGATAATGTTGTGACATGTGTATTCTACTACAGTAATAACCATATCAGCAGCCACATGTGAATTAAAATTACAATGAAGCTCAGTTTTTAAAAACTATAGGGAGGCAGCTGGATCTCTGTGAGGTATATAGTAAGATCCTGTCTTTCAAAACGAACAAACAAAAGCTCTATAACAGGCAATGGGATGGCTCAGGAGATAGAGGCACTTCCTTCCCAAGCCTGGGGCCGTGGGTTCCATCCCCAGAGACTGGCTCCATAAAGCATCCTCTGACTCCTCCTTGGCAGCGTGGCGCATATCCTCACACATCATACACRCACAGCAATGAGTTTCAAAGATAAATACTGTATAGATCACTGGCTAAGATCAAGAATAAAATACTTTATAGATGAAGAAAAAATTGCTTAGGATTGCGGCCATTGCATTCTTTAAGAAAGTATTTTGACCCGTGGCTTTGAGACTTACACCGGTCTCAATATTGACAAGACAAGCTACATTTTCACTGTTACAGTGTGTGACCCCCAGCCTGTCTCTAAGCATACTCACTGGCCT
>BDUI01001704.1:6110-22171 GCA_002335545.1 Apodemus speciosus | reverse complement strand
CCATTCTATGGTTTTGGCTTCTTTGCCCAAAGTCAAGTGTCCTTAGGTGTATGGATTTACTTCTTAGTCTTCAGTTCCACTGAGCAGCCTGTCTGTTTTATGCCAGTACCATGCAGTTTTATTACTATTGTTATAGTACAGATTAAAGGCAAGGATAATGATACATTCAGGAGTTCTTTTATTGTACAGGATTGTTTTAGCTCTCCTGGGTTTTTTGTTTTTCCATATGTAATTGAGAAATGCTCTTTCACAATCTGTAAGGAATTGTATTAGAATTTTGATAGGAATTGCATTGAATCTGTAGATTGCTTTTGGTAAGATGGCCATTTTCACTGTTAATCCATGAGCATGGGAAATCTTTCCATYTTCTGATATCTTCCTCAGTTTCTTTCTTCAGAGGATTGAAGTTCTTATATAGATCTTTCACTTGCTTGGTTAGATTTACACCAAGATACTTTATATTATTTGTGGCTCTTGTAACTGGTGTTGTTTCTCTGATTTCTTTCTCAGCCCATATATCATTTGTGTAAAAGAGAGCTGCTGATTTTTTTTAGTTGATTTTTTTTTTTATCCAGCCACTCTTCTGAAGGTATTAACCAGCTTTAGAAGTTCACTAGTAGAATTTTGAGTCACTTATGTATACAATCATATCATACTTGAGTAGCAATACTTTGACTTCTTCCTTTCCTATTTGTAYCCCCTTGATCTGCTTTTGTTGTCTTACTGCTCTACCTAAAACTTCAACMACTATATTGGATAGATAGGATGAGAGTGAGGAGCCTTGTCTTGTGCCTGACTTTAGTGTAATTGCTTCCAGTTCTTCTCATTAATTTGATATTCCTGTTGCTTTGCTATGTATTGCTTTTTTTTTTTTTTTAATGTGCCTGGTATCCATGATCTCTCCAAGATTTTTAACATGGTGGGGTGTCAGATTTTGTCAAAGACAAATCTAATGAGATGATCATGTATTTTTGTCTTTGTATTGTATTGTTTGTAGTTTGTTTATTTGGTGCATTACATTGATTTATTTTCCTATGTTATACCATTCCTGCATCTCTGGAATGAAGCCTACTTGATCATGGTGGATGGATGTTTTTTATGTGTTTTAGAATTTGGTTTGCAAGTATTTTATTGACTATCTTGCATTTTATAAGGGAAATTGGTCTRAAATTCTCTTTGTTGAGACTGTGTGTGGTTTAGGTATCAGGGTGAATGTGGCCTCATAAAAGGAATTTGGCAGTGTTCCCTCTGTTTYTGTTTTGTGGAATAATTTTAGGAGAATTGGAATTGGCTCTTCTTTGAAAGTCTTGGTAGTCTTTCTTGGCTAAAACTATCTAGGCAAGGGTGGTGGTGGAGGCTGCTGCTGCTGCTGCTGCTGCTGCTGCTGCTGCTGCTGCTGCTGCTGCTGCTGTTGTTGTTGTTGTTGGGAGACTTAATGTTTGCTTCTATTTCCTTAGGGGTTAGAGGACTATATAGTTTACCTGCTATCTTGATTTAACTTTGGTAAGTGATATTTATTAATAAAATCATGTATTTCATTTAGGTTTTCCAGTGGTCTGGAGTGCAGGTTTTTGAAATACGACCCAATTATTCTTTGATCTTCTTTGGTGTCTGTCCCCTTTTCATTTCTGATTTTGTTAATTTGGATATTTCTCCTCTGCCTTATCTCTAATTTGGCTAAGAGTTTGTCTATCTTGTTGATTTTTCTCAGCCAATTCTTCGTTTCATTGCTTCTTTGTATTTTTGTTTCTATTTTGTTGATTTCAGCCTGACTTTCTTTCCTGCCATCTATTCTTCGTTTTATTCTAGAAATTTCAGTTATGCTGTTAAGTCAGTAATACGAGCTCTCATTAATTTTTTTTATGAAGGCATGTAATGCTATGAACTTTTCTCTTACCACAAATTTCATTGTGTCCCATAAGTTTGGGCATGCTGTCCATTGGTGTTGAGAGATATTAATGACCAATGATTGTTAATTTCTGTTATTTTAATGTTGGTGGTGGTACTGAATATGTTCTTGTGTCTGTCCGTGCACCTTGTGTGTCCACACTTTTTGTTTTCTGTGTTGTCTTGGTTGTAGTTAACGTCCTTGACAATTTTACTTCTACTATATTCTGTAGGACTGGATTTATGGATTAATATTGTTTAAATTTGGTTTTGTCATGGAATATCTTGTTTTCTCCATCTATGGTGATTGAAAGTTTTGTTGGGTATAGTAGTCTAGACTGGTATCTGTTATCTCTTAGACTGTAAGACATCTGCCCAGGCCTTTCTGACTTTCACAGTCACTGTTGAGAAGTAGGCTGTAATTCTAATAGGTCTGCCTTTAAGTGGTACTAAGCCTTTTTCCGTTGCAGTTTTTAATATTCATTCTTTGTTTTGTACATTTAGTGTTTTGATTATTATGTAGTGGGAAGWCTTTCTTTTTTTGGTCTAATCTTGGTGTTCTGTAAGCTTCTTGTGCATTTATGGGCATCTTTTCTTTAGGTTAGGGAAATTTTCTTCTGTGATTGAAAATATAGAAGAAAAGATTGAAAATAATTTTTGAAACTTTGAGCTGGGATTCCCCTACTCTCTTCATCATCATCCTCCTCTCCTTCCCCCTCTTCTTCCTCCCCTTCCTCTTCTTCCCCCTCCTCTTCTTCCTCCTCCTTTTCTTCTTCTATTCCTGCTATTCTTCATTTTTATCTTTTTATTGTGTCCCAGATTTCCTGGTTGTTTTGTATCAGGAATTTTTTAGATTTAATATTTCTTTGGCTGATTCATCAATATCTTTTATTGTATCTTCTGCACCTGAGATTCAGTCTTCCATCTCCTGTAGTCTGATGGTGATGCTCACATCTGCACTTTCTGTTTCAGCTCCAGTATTCCTCAGTTTGTGTTGTTTTTTATTGTTTCTGTTACTATTTTCAGTTCTTGAATAGTTTATTTCCTTCACCTGTTTGATGGTATTTTTCTGTATTTCTTTATGGGACTTATTCGTTTCCTTTTTACCAGCCTCTGTCATCTTCATAAGACTGAATATAAGGTAATTTTTATATGTGTGGGCTTCCACTGTGGTTCTTAGGCACAAGCTGAATGGTACTGAGAGCAAGACAGTGGTGCACTGGCTTAGGTCTGAAGAGGATGCAAGATTGTTCGGCTTCACAGTGGGGAGCAGAGRCCAGACCCCACCAAGTGCTCAGATCCTCCATCGCCGGCAGCCCCTCCCACCAGAGCATGACCCTCCTTGCTCAGGACTTTACTCATTTATCTAGAAAAACAGCTGGCATGAAAAACAGCTAAGAAATGTAGACGTCACACCAAACAATTACAGTGTGCTGTGACAAAGGGCAGAAGCAGGTTCCCCGGAGTATTGGCCCAACATGCTAGGTGCTTACATTCTGTGGCGATACTCAGGACCATCTCCCGCAATATTAACCAAGCATGCCTACTTTGAAAGATGAATGAAATATTCTTGGTATTGAAATATGAAAATCCACTCTGGCTGTTGCCGTTCCTACTTACCAAAGTTAAAAGTAAAAGTTGTCTGTGTACCTAAACACCTCTCCTCTCACTGTGGAGACCTGTCCAACTGCCACATGGGACCTATTAGAAAGGCCCATCTGCAGATCAGCTAAGCTAAGGCTGGAGTAGAGGTAGTCGGTCAGCTTTTCTAGCATGTTCCAAAACACCTAGCTCAAAGCCCAGGGTCCTGGAATTCCTTTAAGGGCTGGAATTGTCTTTTCACATAAGAAGCCCCTAAACACTTCCCTCTTCCTCCCCGTGAGGAGGTATAGACCTTGACTACAGAGGCCAGCTGCTCCTGGATATTTTCTAAGACTCCCTGGTCTGTTCCTTGAGGGACAGGTGTTGCCTATGTCAGCGCTTAGTGATATGAGTCTCTGAAGCAGTTCCTGTTGATCGTCGCAGTCGGACTTCATCTTTCCRGGCTCCTGATCATGTGCATTTGCCTTTTAATGCCTGTACGTTGGTCGTTGCATAGCTGGTGTTCAAACAGAAAGTTATTGATTAGATGAGTTTCCTCCTGGAGGATACAGTTTTCTGGAGTCCTCACTTGGTGGCAGCTATACCTCTTCATAGGCAGCTGAGCGTGACTGCTGTCCCTTTGGTTTTGCAGGAATGAACTGGAGCGGCAGTTTCTTGAATTGCTACAGTTTAACATCAATGTTCCTTCTAGTGTGTATGCCAAGTATTATTTTGATCTTCGTTCCCTGGCAGAAGCAAACAACCTGAGCTTTCCTCTGGAGCCCCTAAGCAGGGAGCGTGCCCACAAGCTCGAGGTAAGGGGAATTCACACACCACTGCAGTGCATTGCCCCATTACCATCTCTGTGCCCACACTTTCAGTATCTCCAGTATGTGTTGGGAAATAAGGGCAGGACTCTAGATGGATTGCAGGCCAGTTCCTTAACTGAGTATATATGTATTCTTCATTTTTTAACAACCATAAGGCAGCTTTTCCTTATTGTACACCAACTCTATTACTAAATGATTCTTTTTTAACAAAATGGTTTTACTTTTTTGTTCTTATAAGTCCAGAAAATAATAATAATATTTTCCACCATGCATTAACAAAAAAAAGGGGGGGGGGAAGCTGCCAAGTGGCCTTAGCAATTGAGAATCCAGAAAAGCTATTATTATTGTCTTATTTTTTTTTTCCCTAAAGGATTCTTTTGTAGTTGGAACTAAGGCCTGTCTCAATGGATATGGTCTGGGTTGAAGGTTGTTCTTACTAACCCATGACTGTTTATCACAGCAAATGTATGTTTCCACCAGCTCTTCAGGTTTGGTTTAATGGGTTGTGTGAAAGGCAGTGGTAAGAAGGAACTCTAGTGACCCCTGCTCCATTGTGTGCTGACCCTATTCTCTGTCCCTCTGGACTTCAGCCCCTAGACAGTGTGGTTTCAGCCATAGAGCTTGTTCTAGTTTAGTATCTATGCTTTAATAAAACATTACTAATACCAGCTTGAGGAAGAACGAACTGTATTTCTACATTATAGTTCAACATTGAAAGAGAAGGCAAGGGCAGGACCCCAGAAGCTAGAACTGAAGCAGAGACTAAAGAGGAATGCTGCTTGACGGCCTGCTCTCGGGCTTGCCCAGTGTGCCTTGTTAACACCCAGGGCCACCCTCCCAGAGGTGGYACGCCCCACAGGCCAGTCTGATAGAGACAGTCTCAGCTGAGGATTTGTCTTCCCCAATGACTCTAGCTTATGTGAAGTTGACAAAAAACAACAAAACAAACAAACAAGTTAACCAGTACAAAGCCTTAGACCACAGTGAAGATGAGACCGTCCCTTCCCAAACTTGCCAAGGCCTTAAGTTCCTCCTGTTCCACTGTCTGGCCTAGTGCTCTGAAAAGGACAGTAGTTGTATAAAATCAAGCCAGAGGTAGAAAAAGGTTTTTTGTTTGTTTGGTTTGGTTTTGGTTTGTAAGGAAGAATCCTTAGTGTGAATTTCCTTCACATTCAGTCTGGTGAAAACTGTTGTAGTTTCCTTACTGTTGCTGTTATAAAATACCTTGACAGCAATATGAAGGAGAAATGGGTTAAGGTTAAGACTTCAAGATACAGTTCATWATTTCAAAGAAAGTCAAAGTAGCTAGAGACATAACATCTGAGAGCAGAGTAAGAATAAAGGCATACTTGCTTAGTGCTCAGCCAGCTTACTCGACTATCACGGACCCAAACCAGGGAATGGGGCTAACCACAGTGGACAGACCTTCCTACATCAATTACGGTAGTCAGGACAGTCCCCTGTAGACATGCCCACAGGCCCCTCTGCTCTAGAGAGTGCCTCACTGAGATTTTTTNACGCCCCACAGGCCAGTCTGATAGAGACAGTCTCAGCTGAGGATTTGTCTTCCCCAATGACTCTAGCTTATGTGAAGTTGACAAAAAACAACAAAACAAACAAACAAGTTAACCAGTACAAAGCCTTAGACCACAGTGAAGATGAGACCGTCCCTTCCCAAACTTGCCAAGGCCTTAAGTTCCTCCTGTTCCACTGTCTGGCCTAGTGCTCTGAAAAGGACAGTAGTTGTATAAAATCAAGCCAGAGGTAGAAAAAGGTTTTTTGTTTGTTTGGTTTGGTTTTGGTTTGTAAGGAAGAATCCTTAGTGTGAATTTCCTTCACATTCAGTCTGGTGAAAACTGTTGTAGTTTCCTTACTGTTGCTGTTATAAAATACCTTGACAGCAATATGAAGGAGAAATGGGTTAAGGTTAAGACTTCAAGATACAGTTCATWATTTCAAAGAAAGTCAAAGTAGCTAGAGACATAACATCTGAGAGCAGAGTAAGAATAAAGGCATACTTGCTTAGTGCTCAGCCAGCTTACTCGACTATCACGGACCCAAACCAGGGAATGGGGCTAACCACAGTGGACAGACCTTCCTACATCAATTACGGTAGTCAGGACAGTCCCCTGTAGACATGCCCACAGGCCCCTCTGCTCTAGAGAGTGCCTCACTGAGATTTTTTCTCAAGTGATACACTATCATCCCTGTTCCTGTTCATTGTATTTGAAGTTGTCGGTTTAGGCACATAGGTTCTAGGTTTTTTTGTTTTTTGTTTTGTTTTTGTTTTTTTCCTTWAAAATTACAGTTAAGTGAGCAATTAGGCCTCTTATTTATTTATTTATTTATTTATTTATTTATTTATTTATTTATTTATTTATTTATGTATTTGGAGACAGAGTCTCTTTTCCTAGCCCTGATTGGACTCACTATGTAGACCTCAAATTTACAGAAATTTGGCCTCAAACTCACAGAAATCATCCTGCACCTGCTTCCTAAGTGCTTCGTTTAAAGCTGTGCACCACAACACCCCCAGCAGTCCATTAATTTTAAGATGGAAATTCAGTAAAGCAAGGAGACACGGAGACAGGCTGGGTGCTAAGCACTGGGACTAAAGAAAAATTCCAGGGAGGTGCCACTGTCCCCTTCTATGTAGATCTGCACATTACATATTTATCTTTTAAAAAATTACTCTCAACCAGGCTCAAAGTGTTTTGAAAACTCTGTCTCCATGTCAGAGAAAGCTGTTGTTACCACATATAACCTGGTTAAGAGGGAACACTACTATCTGTTGCTGTTATGAATTCAGACACACACTATTCATGAGAAATAGCAATTGGTAATCTCAGAAAGTTTAAATAAAAGACCCAAGGACTCTGCACATAGTGCTTGCAGTGAGACAGCTCGGCCAAGGACTCTGCACATAGTGCTTGCAGTGAGACAGCTCGGCCAAGGACTCTGCACATAGGCTTGCGATGAGACAGCTCAGCCTGGCAATCTGTCCGCTCTCCCAGCTGACCACTTGGCTTCAACCTGGATGCCCTTCTGGTTTCTCTTCTCTAGTCTGTCTTCTCTGCTGATACTGAAGTCATTTTCCTAAAATGCAGCCTTTGATTTTTATCATGTTCTCTTAGGATTAGTGGCAGGTTTGTGCTGGCTACAAAAGTGTTTCCATCCTGGCCTGTGTGGGCTCTCCATCCCTCAAAACCTTCTGTCTAGTGTCACTAACACCCACCATGTGGGCCCACCCTGGCTCCTAGGTCAAACTCTGGACACCATATTTGTTGCCTTACTATGATTGTCTCTCACAGTACAGTGCTCATGTTGTCCCTCACAGTAGCCTTGGGTGTTTCTTCTCTTTTGCTTTCAAGATCATGAGAACACACACCCACCCCYACCACCACCCCATTTTGAAATAGGGTTGGAGTTGTGCTAGGCAGCCAGACCAGTTGAGCCAGCAGATGAGATAGCCTTGCAGGCCCCTGGCTGAGRCGGGACCTTGGTGTGTACCCTGAACTGCTGTGTCTTTCTCCCTCTCAGGCTATCTCTCGTCTCTGTGAGGACAAGTACAAGGACCTGAGAAAACCCATGAGGAAGCGTTCAGCCAGTGCTGACAACCTGATTCTGCCACGGTGGTCCCCGGCCATCATCTCCTAACTGGGGCACTCTCCTGAGRCCAAGCTGTCCTCAGTTTCTCCTTTTATTTAAGAAAAGATGAATTTGGGTGGTTTGGTTTGATTTTCTTTTTTCCTTCTGTTTTTAACAATAGCCCCATCAAGGCTGCCTTCACACCCACCTCCACACTGCGTGGGTGCACGCAAAGAGGCTTTAAGGGACATGAAATCAGTATTCAGGAAACTCGGTGTCAAGCCTTCCGGGCCGTCACAAATAGCACTTCTTTCATGGAGGAAACAGACTCTAATCCTGGAGAAGGAAATGAAGGAAAGGAAGTTGTGTTGAGGCCGAGATTACTTGGTTTCTGGGTCCTTGTCTGGCCATAGATGCCAGATGGAGCCAGGTGATAGGTAGCAGAGTTGATGCATCTCCAAATCAGGAATGCCATGCCATGCCCTTGGAATCAGTATGCTCTGTAAGACTTCCTGCATTCCTTCTTGCTGCTCTCTTGGGATTGGGGGTGGGGATGTTTGTTCATTTTTATTCTGGTTTGGTTTTGATTCCTCAGAGCAGAGAGTATAGTTTGTATCCATGGCACAGACATCCCAATAAATAGTACTGATTGCTTATCTCTGCTCCATTTTCTCTAGCCTTCTTCTGAGCTTTCTTCCTCACAAGTAAGATGTGCTTGTTGTGTTTCTACACACCTGTTTTATATGATTCTCTTTCAACAATAGCAGGATTAACTTGACTGTAGTACTGAACCAAAACTATCCCTCTCCTGCCTAATTCTAAGAACATTTTGTCTAGATTAACATGGGTGCTTGTGCCTTCCAGTTTTCTTGCAATTGGTTGTTCTTGGTTTTGGTTTTGTCACCTCCTCTCCATCCCAGGTTCTCTTTTTCCTGCTGACATGAAGGTGTAATTACAAAACTCAATCAGACTTTGCAGCTGAAGGCAAAGGTCCTCAGCACAAGCATCTTGGATAGAGAGGCATCCGGGAAGCCAGGTTTCCTGACCTCATGAGGAGCCATGTCCATGTGCTCCCTGCCTGGTCGTTCTTCTACTTCCATGTCCATCGTTGTAAGCAATATTCTCCTTGAATTTTATATGCTTCCTTTAAATCAAATTTAGTCTATTTGTATACTGTTTTTTTTTAATCTAAAATTTAGAAAATGGGGAGTGGGTGGGTGGGTATTCCAGTGGGAAGATCACTAAAGGGAAAAATGTTACTATTTCCTGAGGTATTTTTCACAGAATGATTGAATAAAAATAAAAATTCAACTTGCATTCTCATTGTGGGTGCTTGGAGAAGCTACACAAACTGTGAAGGCCCATACTTCCTTAATTATAACCAGCTTTTGTGTTTTCTGACTGTTTCTGACTTGTTTTGGGGATAGATTAAACTCTTCTATTGAGTACAATAAAAGGGTTAAAGGTACCTATGAAAGAGAGAATCTGACATGAAATCTAAGAGTCTGAGTCACACACAAGTGCTTTGCTTCTGCCCATCTTCTTCGGTTGCAGTGACCGAGATTTGTAAGGTTTTCCTTGTTTGAGACAAATCCTAGCATTTGCTTTGTTATATACTCCTCCTGTGTGAGCTTGGAAAAGTTTAGAATTGTGTGTTAGTTTTGAATAACCTAAAATTGTAGGCCTGACCCCTCTCAAAAGAGCACACTTTGAAAATGGAAGGAACAAAACAAAATCCTAAAAGTATGGAGCCACAAATGTTAGTCAGGATTCAGTACAGTTCTGTATGTAATATGAGCATGTTTTAGCCTAAACTTCCAAAGCAGGAAGTAAAAATTTAACCTCCTGTGCATCTCTGATGATTTGTTCTGAGTGGGAAACAGGATCAGCTTCTCTGGAACCTTACGAACCTTAAACAGAGGTCTAAAAATGTAGAAAATGTCATTTTGTATTCCCTCATCTCTATAACTCTAAAAGGGACCTATTTTCTTAGCCAAATATGAATACCTCTTAGATGAATTCCTTCCTCTCATGTAAAGTACCTTATTTTACCTGCCCATTTCAGGAAAGAACTGCTGACTTGATAGCAGAAATCTTATTTTTATTCCTTTTATTTGAATGGGAGATTTGGAAATTGTCTTATGTAAATAGTTCAATGCACCTGATACTATTTTGTGGAGTTTATTAAACTACTTTAAAAGATTGTACAGTGTATTTGTTGTATGTGTGTACACACAGTCTGGTATCTGACATCCAACAGTGACTCTTTATAGCTTGGCTTGGTTTCATTCAGACTGTTGAATATTGTTTTCAAGCCTTGTTCACTGGACTCTACCTCTGAATAGGAAAGTTTTCCCTTCACATCAGTGAGTGTTAAGCTGTATTAATTGGTTGTATTTCTTGCACTAAGGATTTTAGTTGTACTGTTTAGTCTGAATTACTAGGCATGTAAGTATAGGCTCATTTAACTTTTCTATACATAATGAAGACTTACTTTTGTTTTCTGGGTTGTTCTCAGGTTGCCAAAAGACAAAGGAGATAAAAGAAATCTAATAGCAGTGTTGATAAATCMTAGTAACTGTAACTTGTTTGCTACTTAGTTGGGTRTCCAACAGGTAACACTGGATGCTGTTTGGGAATGCTATCTCAGTGCAGCCTCTAGTAAAGAGCTCCTTGTCATTGTTGAAGAATGAAGAAAGCCACAGTTTCTTAACTAGAGACTTGATTTAAACAGCAAATATAATTTGTTGAAGAATAAACATATTCCAGTAAATTTTGTTTTACTATTTCACTGGGAAAAGAAAAGTTAAGTTTAAATGAAGTTAAGTTAAAATCTACTGAGATCCTGACGGTTTTAGAGGTGCTCTCATGCCTTAATGCTCGGGTGAGACCAGCTGTGGCCTCACGCCTCCAGCTGTTGACGATGGCTCTTCTGTGTTCCTTCACCACGGTCTTTACCTGGGACATCTCCAGCTTGGTGTCTCCCTTGCTTCGGGGGATTTTGCTGCTTAGCTGAGCTTCAAGGCAGAATTTGGTGAGGTCTGACTGCATATTCCTGCTGCTGTAGGGACTGCAACCTGGGGCCATATTGTAAGCTTTGAGTTTATATATGTATATAGTCTTAGTTCACRATAGGTATTTAGTAAGTTAAAAATATGTACATAGAACAAATACTGTCTGCCTTCCTGCTATATTTTTTCAGTTATGTTGATATAAATTGGACAGTGTTTTCAGAGTGGTAACGTTGGACMATGATTTTGAGGCTGGCCTGCCTGGACTATGTATTAATACTCTGCCTCAAAAAAAGTAAAATTGGTCAGGTTTTAGGGGTGATGTGTAAATTAACTCTAAAAACAGTGAGAGAAAGTGTGTGTGTCTTCAGTGATTGAGAAACTGAAACATACCTGGGACTTCNTCCAACAGGTAACACTGGATGCTGTTTGGGAATGCTATCTCAGTGCAGCCTCTAGTAAAGAGCTCCTTGTCATTGTTGAAGAATGAAGAAAGCCACAGTTTCTTAACTAGAGACTTGATTTAAACAGCAAATATAATTTGTTGAAGAATAAACATATTCCAGTAAATTTTGTTTTACTATTTCACTGGGAAAAGAAAAGTTAAGTTTAAATGAAGTTAAGTTAAAATCTACTGAGATCCTGACGGTTTTAGAGGTGCTCTCATGCCTTAATGCTCGGGTGAGACCAGCTGTGGCCTCACGCCTCCAGCTGTTGACGATGGCTCTTCTGTGTTCCTTCACCACGGTCTTTACCTGGGACATCTCCAGCTTGGTGTCTCCCTTGCTTCGGGGGATTTTGCTGCTTAGCTGAGCTTCAAGGCAGAATTTGGTGAGGTCTGACTGCATATTCCTGCTGCTGTAGGGACTGCAACCTGGGGCCATATTGTAAGCTTTGAGTTTATATATGTATATAGTCTTAGTTCACRATAGGTATTTAGTAAGTTAAAAATATGTACATAGAACAAATACTGTCTGCCTTCCTGCTATATTTTTTCAGTTATGTTGATATAAATTGGACAGTGTTTTCAGAGTGGTAACGTTGGACMATGATTTTGAGGCTGGCCTGCCTGGACTATGTATTAATACTCTGCCTCAAAAAAAGTAAAATTGGTCAGGTTTTAGGGGTGATGTGTAAATTAACTCTAAAAACAGTGAGAGAAAGTGTGTGTGTCTTCAGTGATTGAGAAACTGAAACATACCTGGGACTTCMCCCAGGAGCAGAGTTAAGCTAGCCAGAGCACGTGCTTTCCTTGAACACTGCTCCTGTCTTAGAGACCACTGTCTCCTGGCCTTCCGTGGAGCCTTGGCAGTTCTTACAAACACGAATGGTCTTCTGAAAAGCAAGCCACAGATGGTGCCTGTCCTTGTCACCAGGAGGAGACCAGAAGCATAGCCTGCAGCAGAACTGGGAAAAGGGTTAGCTTAGGGCTAGAACCTCAGCTCTGTGAGCAGAAAGAAAACCCCAACCATAATACTAATAACACGTCAGCCCTACTGAATGCAAAACACTGAGCAGCACCAGAATGCCCTCCCAGAAGCAAGCTGCCTGACAGCTCCATTAGAGATAAGAGAGTCAGTGAGGTGTATGCTCACACTGCTGATGACCTTACCAAGCCATACTCCATGCTACTTGTTAGAGCTTCTTACTGAGTTTGTACACGTCAAGGCCACAGATCCTCTGGTGCCATTTTTATTAGAAACTTCTTCAGTAAGCAATACAAAAATTACTACTTTTACTGATGGTGTGTCATTAGAAGCTGCTTTGTGTGTACACTGCTGCAGGGTGAGCTATGCCCAGCCAGGACTTGTTCCAAAAACCATGTAGAGTTCTCCAAGAACCTGTGTATACCAAGAGATGCCCTCCAGCATGTCTGACTGGTTGGCATTTGGGGTTTATAGGTCCTAGTAAACCATCTTGTATCCTTTCGTGATTTGTTTGGGGGCAAGGGACTTTATCCCTTTTGAGAACTTTTGTTTATAAATACATTCACATGTGCAATCAAAAACTGTCATCTCAAAATAAATACAGTTTTGACAAAAATGTTAACCATGACTTCATCTTATATGTAATACTTTATTGATGTTGGTATTGATCTGTGTTGTAATGGAACCTGGAATTCTAGTCCAAGTCTAAACTATGACACCACCTTCACCTCCATCCTCACAGTGAAGGTTGCTGTCAGAGACTCTTGCTAGTACATAAACCCATGTACCAAGTGATTCTTGGGGAATGCTAGGAAATGTGAATGCATTTTTTAAAAGCATAAGCCCACCTGAGTTCCCTGGGGTATTAGTCAGCTTGTGTAAGGTCCACTCCGAGAGAGGGTGGCTCTTACATTGGTAGATGCAGTTCTCATATAAAGGCCATGGTTGTTCCAAGGTCAACTATATTCTATCTTTTTCCGCTCTCTTGTAGTCATTACTGGCCTTGTCCTCAAGTAGAATTCCACTGAATGTAGCCATCGTGTTTGCTAGTCTAGGTAGCCAGAGTCTGGGAAAGTGTGGTGGGTATCTGACTTCACCCCCAACTGAAGGTGTTCTAGAAAGAGAAACTTCTAGGCTTGAAAACCTGAACTCATCCTGGAATCCTAACCTTGCCCCCGCCCCCCCCCCAAAAAAAATCCAACGGATTTTGCCTCCTCCCTTGTGGCACCTGTCCAGAAGACTAAGAAGCAACCACCTCCAAGCTTCCCATATCTGCACCTGAGCACAGCTGCTGCAGTCTGTGGGAAAGTTCTTGCATCTAAGGGAATATCTGGAAGTTGGGGAAACCTGGGAAAAGACTGGTATTTATGAGTAAACCCTGGTGAAGTAACTGTAGTGTGGGACTCCATCTGGGAGGCCTTAGTGACCCCACATATCACCAGATAAGTGAAAGATATATCCTGGTCATAACAAGAATTCTGAGTGTGTCTTTATTTTGGATAATTCTAAATTTCCAGGAATCTCTGGAGATGAATAACAAATTCTCATCTAGTTGGTGTTTGAGAAAGATGAAACAGAGATGGAAGGGGATACAGTGGGTTACATACTTGCCAGTCCTGTCCAGACACCTGCAGTTGGCAAAACCTGAAACATTCCTATCCTAGAATATTACCCCGAAAATGTTCATTTGTTTAATAAGTTAATTTTAATATAGACTTCAGATGATCCCCGTATTACCTTCAGAAGCTATATTGAACATGTATGGTGGTAGACAGGCGGGTGTTAGGGTAGATGCAGTATAAACAGACAAGGTCATTGCAGGATGGCTCATTAATAATCTTAGAACTGTGGATGGTGTGGTAATAAGGGGGAAATGGAGTGGACCTTTTGAATTGAGGTATCTGTGGAAGAGGCAAAGAGGGTTGCTATGGTGGGCTACTGAAGTATTAAACTGTTTGAACCAGACCTTATGGCCAAGTGTGGTTCTGGTACTCAGAGGCCTGTGTATACAAAGGACAACAGTGGGAGGAGCTCTGTCCTCTTCACCTATGAAATACTGGCAACAAGCAACTAGCCAATTCATGATGGTACAAGTTCAGGGAGAAGGTGGCTCTTTGTATGTCTGTCATGTTGCTGTAGATTGTGACTGAACCATCAGTCAAGATGCTGGACCTTGTCTTAAGAACTGCAGCATTTAGGTGCTAATCAGTGCTTTGTGACAGTAATGACATTGAATCCACTTTCTTGCTGTAGGTTAGAAAAGAATATCTGAACTTATTGGTAACAGATGTAAATAAGCCACTTCCTGGACATTGTTTCTTCCTAAGATAATCATTGTTCGATTTTTGTTGTTGTTGTTGTTGTTGAATGTCATATCACCATAACTTGAGAACCTTGGAACTCATGTGGTTACCACTAAAACAATCCCAAGAGAAACAGCCAGAAAGACATAATACGTTTTCAGTAAGGTGACAGTTGAAAGATTTCAATAAAAAACTTTATAATTCACTAACAGTAATCAGTGCCTGTATATGATGGAGAAAAGATGTCATTCAAAAGTATAGCATAATCCGAAAACAAAAATATGAAAGTGCTTACAGTATGCCCAACATAGTAAACTCCTGAACCCTGTCATCTCAGGAGGTAGCAGATATTGAGATGGATGGGGATACTTTGGTTGAGGCAGGTTCAGTGCTTGATCAGTGAGTGCTATGGTAAAGTCTAGAAGACAGGTCACAGCTTTTTGATCCCTCTTTCATATGGTCTTTCATTGTCAGTGGGAAGGAAAGAACAAAACAAAACGTAAACCAAAAATTTCTTATCACATAACATGAGTATAGAACCAAACAGCATTTGCTCTGTATTTATGCCAAGCCAAAACCTACAAATCTGAACTTTTTTAGAAATAAGATTTTTGTGGGTATAGTTGAAATGAACCCATAATGAATTATGATCAGCCCTAAATGTAGCATCCAGCCCCTGGATGGAAGGAAAGTGAAGGGTAAGTATGTTGAATTAACAAACCAAGGAGCTCCAGCATCACTGTGCCACCAGAAGCTACCAAGTGATGGGAAGACCTTTTTCCTTCAGCTCCCAAAATGTTGGTCATACTGACACATCTTTCTATGGAACATCACCTCAAAGCAGAATCAACATTATATTGAGAGCCATCTAGTATGAAGAAGCTTGTTGTGGCAGCCCTGGGAAGCTAGCATGTTTATAGTACCTAAATAAGTTAGCTGATGTCATAGAAAAGACTTGAAGATAACGGATATTACTACTATACTCCAAAATAGAAAGTTTGGCTGGTTCAAAATGCCTTTCCCCCACTCTCTGTCCATTGTATTGTCAGTCCACCTTTAGGGTTTGTCTTGGAGCTATTATTAACTTCTGACATATTCCTACACACTTCACAGGTTTTCTCACCTTCATTACACATCATTTAATGKCACTTAGCAAGTAGAAAGAAGCTGTTTGTCCTGTTTGACTCTCTTTCAGTCTTTGTGCATCTCTGTTTCTCTTGCCCATCTGTTTATGGTCTTCCTGTCACTGGAATTCGTAAGGTGGAGTCTTCATCTACTCCATTCCCTGTGGTAGAGGGCTCACACCAGCTATACCTCTATAGTGAGCAAAGGGTGTATATTGTGATGCACAGGTCAGAGAGCTAGAGAAATAGAGCCACAGTYGAAGAAGGTGAGCAAAGCCAAACCAGAGGTATCACAGAAAATACTGAAATA
>BDUI01001702.1:62150-72382 GCA_002335545.1 Apodemus speciosus | reverse complement strand
AGTTTCAAATTTGACATAAGTATAGGAAGGCATCTCCATTCATTTGTGGGCTCCTTCATTTCCAAGCCTGAGTCAGTTCCCATCTTTGTCACCTTTGTCACCATAGCGCTGTGCCCAACTGAGAGGGTCTGAGACATTCAACTGAGATAAGGGGTTTCACATCATGTASAGCTTGTGTGAACTGAACACCGATTTGAAATAGAACTGAACTAGAAATCGATCAGAGCTATGTGCATCCCATGCACACAATCTCAGCATCGCATGTGCACAGGCACACACCAAAAAATAACAAATGGGTAAGAACATGTTATGTTTTGTGCTGGATTGAGACTAGGAGAGCAAATATACTTGAGAGACAGTTTGGGGAACTAAGACAAAAACAACAACTAGTATGTATCAGGACAGATCCATACTGGTTTTAAGCAGGGTTGTATTGTTCTCAGATCCAACTCAAGACTATTGCACATGCTTTATATCCCATAGCCTTCAGTTCCTTCCTTTATATTATTAGATATGGCTGCCCCTTCATGGATAATCATTACTGTTGCTTTGCCAAGAAGGCCTCATCTGGCTCTGCAGACTGGTGTGTGTTCCATTTGCAGGACAGTACTCAGAGAGACACATGCTTTGCAGGTATTTTAGTCTCTCAATTTGTAGTGTATAGCTAAGTGGTGGTTGCTTCATTCTGTCCATTTCTCAATGCCACAGAAGTTTCATGAAAACGACGGCTCAGTCAGTGTTTTTCCAAGTTCTGGCAGAGACCCTGAGAATAAAAAATGCCCAGTAAATGATAGGCAAATGAGTGACCAGATGAGTTTTGCCACAGCCCACCCCCTCCTTCACTAAGCAGTTTAATACCCACCTCACTTTTGAAGAGTAATGAGATGTGAGCTCTTTTTCAAAATTACAATTGCATTGTTTTTTGTTTTGTTTTGTTTTGTTTTGTTTTGTTTTGTTTTTACCAGAATTCAGCCCCCTTGTCCTTACTGTCTAAGTTTAGCCCAACATTCACTCCCACTTGGCCTTTTGTTTCAAGATTCGCCACTGAGAAGAATCAGTTTATTTTGTTTTCTTTTCTCTCTAGGATTGGTAAATGACATCACTTGCCCTCTTAGTGTGGGTTATATCCTTAGGATTTCTTTATAATATTTTTAATAATCTTCCTTTATTATCATCAGAGTGCACATAGGCAAATTATAGCTCAGGGAAATTGTGGTAGGATTTCCTCTAAGTACCAAAAATCCACTGAATTATCAGGATTCTTCCTATTCATCTCTCAAATCTTAAAAAGAATCATTGAATTCATGTCCATACAGTCTAAGAAAATATATACACATCATTGTATACAGCTCATTGTTGTATTCAAGTTTATTTGAACAGCTGTATACTCATTCAGTAACTGCTGCTAGATCCCATATAGTACCACGTTTAAGACACATAAAAGATTGCATACTTTGTAAATCATAGGTTAATATAATCTTATGTTCCCTGAAGGAAGAGTCTCCATTCTGTTATGTAACTAGGTGGAGAGTCATTTTTCTTGTTGATGTATAATTAAGCTGCTATATGCCTTTGCTTACACTTGATCTCTCATCCAATGGCATCTCYGGTTCATAGCCATTCACAGATGCCTTCGTTACTACTACTTTCCCTTTCAGTTAGAATAAGAAATCAGTTTTACTGAGGTATTTCTGACTACTCTCCTTTACTTCTCAAATCTAGAATGTTGTGCTGCCTTCACACAGTCAGGGAGTTTATTTTTATACTAGTCTAACCATGTTTAATTTGATCCTGTTTTACAGCTCATGGATTCCATTTCTGATGCTTTATTTTTTTAAGTTTTCTTAAATATTAAATAGAATATTGTTTCATTCATCAATTGTTATCCCCTTATCTCCAGGGTTGTTTTATTCTCCATTCCCCATGAACCAAGGTCAATGTTTGTGCAATCTCCTTTTTTACTAATTAAATCTGACATCATTTGATAATACCCCTCCTCTCAAAAATCCATCCTGGTGAATTGGAAAACACAGGTGACTTAATTTTACAACAATAAATCATCGGTGATATTTTAAATAAGTTTTAAGAAATAAATCATTCAAACACTATATAACTGGTATGTGACTTGGTCAAACATATTCTTTCTGGCACTGGCCAGAGAGAGTAAGACTGATCACCTTTTAAAATGGTGTGTGCAAATTTTATTAATTATATGTCCTTTATAATGTGCTGAGCACAGCTTCTGAGAGCAATGTCTGCTTTGTTACTCAGAAACCTGAATTTTTAAAGAAAAATGAAAGAATAGATTACAAAAACATGTGGATTTAAGTCCCATAAATTTTAAGTCAGAAATTTGACTTTACTACAACAACATGAAAGTTGATTGCTATTGCTTAGAATAAGTATAATGAGCAAATATTATCATTTATTGAGACCCTAAACACCTCCAGAGGCATCCTGGGAAGATCATCAGGGATTAAGGCCCATTTTTGCCTGGGCTTTCATGTGCCGAGAAAATTAAAAATGCTCATGACAAGGAGATGTCCTTGACTGGAAAAGTTCCATCAAACATAATGAATTTGAAGATACCAAAGAGTAATTATGATATTATTAATAAAGAAATAAGGCTCCATTTTTATATTTAAATGAGAGCTCAGCACTACTTATTAGACCTGATAACCAAATCTAGTAGATGCTAAGAAGGGCTTAATATGCTTTGTCCTGTGCCTTCTTCTTTCTTCCAGATAAATCCCAGTTTTATACCCACAAGGGCATTTAATCAAATGATAATATTATTGCTCTTTGGAGCCTCATCGTTTGCTTAACAATTAAACCCACACTTAGGCTCCATGTCTCTGTGTTTTCCATGATGAGACAACCAATTCTCCTTCAATTCTTGGAAGTAAGGCTGGACTGGTTGTCTTACCATTCAGGTTTAAAATGGATATAGGGCTGTGACTCAAGCCTTTCTTTTCTTAGGTCTTCCATGTAGGACCTAGACTATTGTGCTTATAGCCCAATTCTACTGAAATTCTCCCTTTGGGAACATATCAGTGAGATTTCATTCGTATGTATTGCATATTAGATCTCAAAAGCTCAATAATAGAGCTAACCCTCATGATGGCCCCCTTTCCTCCTTCATCTTGGTTGAGAATCAACATAAGAAATGATTCCTCCTAAACCTAAATACACAAGTTAGAGCTGTATGAGAATCTAGTTAAGTTGTTTGAGAAAAGCCTTGGATGGAAGGCAAAAGGACCTGATTTGATCTCACCTTGATGAGCCCTAGCCCTTTGAGATTTTTATACAATGCACTGAACATTTCAGAACCCTCATGTCCTCAGAGCAAGTGAAAGTCAGGATTAGTCTCGGTATATGTCTACATGGAAACTGCTGTAGAAAGTGGGTGAAAACTGTATTTGTGAATGTGTCTGATTGAAAATGTAATGTGTTAATCTAAAGGAAGCCATTGTATAGTCCCTTACGTTTAGATCACAGAGATTCTTGGCCTTTTAGTTAACAGAATAGAGCAGCTTAGAGAGTACAATAAAATACCACAGACAATTGTATTGTAATTCTACCATAGTCCAAGGGATAAGGGGGTTGCAGATTCTAATCATATTTCTAAAAACTTTTCTAACTAACTTTAAAAAAGAAAACACAATTTTTCCCCTAAAAAATGGAAGTTCTAATGATGCCTAATATTGATGAATAATAGACAGGTTAAATGAGAAAATGCTGTGAGCTGGTGACAAAGCCATGGGGCACACAGTGAGTGGACAGCAGGGACTCTCTCGGCACCTTTTGAAGTTGTTTTTATTAAATGTCTTACAGGATTTCCTCTTGCTCACTTGTGGGCACGTTTTCTCATTAGCTGGGTGGCTGGCACAAGATGCTGCAATTTTAAAACAAGCAGAAGTGAAGAGGAGATGCTGGCGCAACCTGGGCTCCAGAAAGGCTAGACCTAGACAGGATGTACTCTCGAAAATCAATCAGTAGGCTAGGCCAGGAGAGGAAGAAAGCAGTGCTATTAGTGAGAGTCCACAAACTACAGCCTGCGGGCCAAATCCACCCCAATCCACTACCTGTTTCATAAGTAAAGCTGTGTTGGAGGAGAGCCACCTCCCTCCTGCCCATCTTTATCAGCTACAGCGTTCTGTAATTAGAAGATACTTTATGTTTCCCCCATAGCTTTCACTTTCAAGTCTTCCAGACAAAAAGTTTGCAAAATCCCAAGTTTGACTGAGAGTCTGAGAACTATTTAGGAGGGCAAAACCCTTGATGTCAAGAAATGGATTGCAGACTTTGAAATGCATAAAACAAAGATATTTATTTTTAAGAAGAAAAATAGAAACCCTCCTAGCATGAAACTGACCCTCTCACAAGCCTGGTTCATGGTACACAGATGGATGGAGGAGGTGGGGGATTGGGAGGAGCAGCTGAAGGGAGAGGAGCCTCCAAAATAAGGGATAATGCCTTAGGCAAGTGGGTGCCTGCCAGCCACAACATCCAGGATGCCTCTAGGAAAATGATCTAATGCTAAACCTGTGAACAACTAGCAATAAACTCATCAGTTGTAAAGGCAAGATCTAAGTTCTGCAATCTGAGAACTAAAGGAAGTTTTATATTTAAATATACTTCACCATTCAGGGATCCCAGGATGACACAAATTCTTTGCAGGAGCATTAATGAAGAGCAAGAAACATATCTATCTATCTATCTATCTATCTATCTATCTATCTATCTGTCTGTCTGTCTGTCTGTCTGTCTGTCTGTCTGTCTGTCTGTCTGTCTGTCTTTTTTCCTTTCTTTCTTTCCTTTTTTTAAAAAATAATATGCATTGTCAAATTTTCATGAACAACAGTGTGAGGATTCTGGTGGTTTTAAGATATTAGAATGATTGTTGAATGGCAACTAATAAGATTGATAGTCATAAAGATCAACCCTAACTGTAACTAGAGAACTACACTGATGTACGTTCTTTACGAAGTCAGCTAATCGGATATTGTAATTTTAGCTATCTATGCACTGAAACCTCAGGCTGTTGTATGTACTACATATTTCACTGGCCAAACTTCGGTTTTAGTGCCATGCTTAATTTTCTTCATCTTTAATAATACACCTTAAAACCTGTTGATTGTGAAGGCTTCTATTTCTGTGACACTCGGCAGGGCTAACGGCACATTGTTGCGTATTTCCTTTTTGAAATGAATTTAGTTAAACTCATCAAAACTTCAACTCTGATGTATGTTAGCAAGAACTGTCAGAAGATACTGACGAGATCAGTAGAATCTGCTCACTAGATTGATGGCTTATGTCAGGGACTGTCACAAATGCTGGTTTCTCAGATTCCTGGTTGAGTTTGTTAAAGTCCCAAGAAGGGCTGTGTAAGCAAAGGGAGAAATAGGTTTTGAAAAAAAGTCATCTTTCCATTATGACTAAATAATATGCCATAGTAAGACAGCAGAAGATACTAGGAATCAGACCACTAGGAACAACTGCACAATGTCTCTCTTCCTACCTCCATAATCAATAGACACTTTGGAATGTTCTCTAAACCAAAATGTAGGCCTAAATCCAACACGATCATCTAGCATTCACCCAAAGATGCAGCATCTTCTAGAAGGATAGTGCTACTAAGTTTTAATAAAACAAAACAAATGTGATTACTTCCACTGAATGTGTTGCTTATTTTTGAATCAGTTTAATAAGAAATGCTAGTTGCACATGCCCGAGGCAAGCTTACTCTAATAAGACACAGGGTGGACCAAGCCCCATGGGGGTCAGAAACCAGCTGTTAAGGCTCATGACACCGCCATCACCCTGGGAGCTATTAGCCAGCCTGGGACTACATCAAGATGGAGACGAAGCCTAATAAAGAGTGGAGTTTAGCTAAATYTCATGAGCAAAAGAAAGGGAATGCAGACAGAACCATTGACAGAGGTTTCATTAACTTTGACCTCCCTTTTAGACCCAATTCTGTGGGCATGGTTCTTCCATTTGATAAGATGAAAAAAAATTCAAGAACAGAAACATCAGGAAGTTTCGTCCATGTAAAACAATCAGAAAGAAGAAAAATCAAGGCTTTGATGCTGATATATCTGCCTGTCAAAAGACAGCTTCTCTCCCTGAGACCATCCTACTACTGTAGTAGTAAATGAAGCAACAGAGGAACCATCTACTCTAGCTGCCTGGGGTTGAGTCTTTCCTGTCACCATATAAGCTAATGACTTCGGTCAGGTCTCAGAGGCTCATTCTGCCTTAAATTTCTCATCTTTGAAAATGAGGGCAGGGATAGATTGTAGAACTGCTTAGGATTAAATTGGCTGGCTGGCGTATGTAAATAGCCTGTGGTATATTATTCATTTTGCAGATCTCCTGTATAATCCCAAGCTTTGTTTCCGGAGCAAGGCAAATGCTCAGAAGGAAAACTGTAAACTTCATCATCACCAATGTGTCCAGMGCTCACTCAGCTCTTGGAGACTGGAATACATGCAGAGGCCCTTATAAATAGGAGTGTGTTTATATCGATTTAAAAAAAATTGAGAATTAATTTTAGAAATAGTAATTCCAATTAGACTTTGCTCCATTTCCTTTCCCCCAAATTAATGCAAAATCTAYATTAGAATGACTTTAGTATTTGAAGAAATGAAACTATTCAGAAGTTTACACAGGAAAGCAATTTGCTTGGATTGAAAAAGTATGTAAAAACCTTTCTCTGTAAATGCTGCTTTTAATTAGGAATGGTGCCCTGAAAGAAATCCTAGTTATTATAGCCACAAACTGAATTCAGGCATCTACTTTAATTGGAACAGAAAGAACCAACATGCAGAAGATTTATCAAGAAAATCTTTTTAAAAGAAATAAAACAAAAACACTAGTTCATAGAAAACAGTGCTCTGTGCTCTTTTTCTTTATTGCAGAATAGACTGGGATAATCCCCCTGTCAGAGGAGATGGATGGTATACATTTGGGACTCTTTGGGGCATTAAAGAGTTTCTGACATGTTGAACAACTCCTACTAATAATACTGAATTAAGTCAGCCTAGCTACCCTTATTTGCTTATCTGGAAATGCAAATGACCACCATTTCTTTCCATGTCTCCCCCTGCAGTTCTGGAGATTCATGGTACTTGTGGTGGTGCTTGCCCTGTTGAACACTTGTCTTTTCTGCCCATTCACCTATCTTTATCTTTGTACAATGACTAGAGGAATCATGGTGCGTCAAGTAAAGCCTGACCACCTGAATGTCATCCCTGAGAAGCTCATAGCAGGAGAGAACCTCCTGTCCCTTGTCCTCTGCCTTCCAAACACATGTTGTAGCATCTGTACCACCATCTCTGTACCACCATCTCTGTACAAACAAACAAACAATACATGTAAAAGTTACTGAAAAATGAAGGGAAAAATCTAGTTTTCTAGTACCCTTCCTTCCTTCAGACATTTTCTTGAGAGTAAGGAAAACTTCATGTCTCTAATCACACCATTTTGCATTCCTACTACTGATCCTGAGATTGAGGAAATGAGGATATTTAAATCACAAGCAAGATCATAGTACCAGCTTGTCTTCAGCTGTGGTAAGGGTACCATGGTGGTGACATCATGACAATACACTATACTTGCAAACTCACTCCTATGAGAATAGCCAAATCACTGGGCAAGACTAGTATCAGTCTATCCTGAGGCAGAGCCCTAAGAGTTCTAGCTTGTACCCATCTATTCTCCCTAAAGTGCATCACTGCACTAAGTACCAAGCTTCCAGGAGATCTACTTTGTTAAACATTACCACATCCAAAACATAGAACTGCTGTTCTAAAAGTGAATTCATCCACTAGAAGCAATATGCATTTGAGTAATAGCCAGCACTTTGAAGAGCAGGATAGCAGTGGACCTGAGCAGATATCTTCAGAAGGGTTTCTCTGATTGTGTTGAGTACTGGAAGACTTTGACCAATCAGTTAGTAGCTGATCTAAATAGCTGTCTCACCTCCCAACCACCCAGAGTACCTGGGTTGATCCTARTTATTATGTGGTAAGCACTAAGAAATAGTCTGTCTGCACACTGGAGAATATGTTTGAATAACCATTACATCAACTCCCCAGGCCTATGATACTTGGTAATGCCATATCAAGATATTATAGCTACCCTATCCAAAGGAGAACACTGCGAATTGAGTATTTTCTATAATCATTGGGTTTGGAGGTGAATGAGATTGCAGGTAGCAACAGCGGGGGTGATGGTAAAAATTATAGCGATGATACACACAGAGTGAATTGTCATCAAGTGCATCCTTTTGAGATACTTTTTGAAGTACTTGTAAGAATCTTTAATAGGATTCTTATAAGTGTCTCATGACAAGGAACTATAGGCACCTACAATTTGTAGAGAAGAAACTAAGACAAATGAAAATGAAATTATTTGCTCATGGTCACATAACAGTAAATGTTTTATTAAGAAATCATGTATAGCTCTTAGTCCAAAAATAAGACTTTTCCCTAGCTTCGTACTTTCTGACATGCTGTTTGTCAGATTTACTCAGAGTATTGTAACCTTACCAAGGATCTGAGATTTCCTGTTACTAGATCAGAATCACTCCAAAGTGCACATTTAAACTATGATAGAATCTTATCATCCTCAATTCTATCATCCTCAAAACTGAAATGTGGATGCATTGTATAAGAAGATAGTATATTGTGAAAAAAAGTGGCAAAATATATATTCATAAAGTACAAAACCTTTAGAAGTCATATGCTATCAGTATGGCTTAGGAGAGTTCCTTGTTTGGCTGAGCACACCATTGCTAGCCTGCCTGGCCTCTGCTTCACAGCTCTTAGCATTTTCTCTTTTTATATATTCACCAAGCAAATTCCTGATCTTTATTTAAGTAGGGAGTTTTCTCTTGGGAAAGAATGTGCTGACCAGATACTTTGAATGTTGGTCCCCATGGTTGTTCTATTTTCCATTATCCATTAATTAATTGACTTTCTGGTACCAATTAAGTATAAATTTAAAGTAGCTTGAGACAGTCCCCCCTCCTTCAGGAATTAAAATTCTTTGGACATATTGATGATTAATAACAGATCTGTAGCAGAAAGATATAGTAGATATTTTTGTGACACCACATTTTGGGGCCTGCTGCTGATCCCCTATACTTTCTTAATTGGCAACGACTGTATCACTTAGTCAATTTGTTATTAATATCTGTGAAGTCCTGAATTATTAACAATAAATATTAGCCAACACCTTTTCTGTTCAATAGAAACCTTATTTTATTTCTAGACATGGTACATGGTATCAAGGTAAATATTTGTTATATAACTGAAAACTCAAAGCCATTCTTTGCCACCTTCGATATAAGGACAGAAGGTGGTTTATTTCCTATTTGAGAAATGACCATCATACATCAGAGGGAAGTTGAGTGATTTGACCATGACATAGACTAACTATGTCAATGACTAATTCCACAATATCTCAATTCTGAGTAGTTTGTTTTCTGTATAGCTTCTTTTTATGCTAGAATWTCTTTTGTTGTAAAACTTTTCTTAGAGGTTTTTGCATCAGCTTTCTTTTTGGAATATTGATATCTTCTAACATCTCTTGCACTAACTCAACTACTGAAATCAGACCATTAGACACAGAACAATCATCAAATCATTATTTGCAATGGCTGGGAACTCTCGCTGAGAACCACTAGTCCAACTGAGACATGTGCAAGTAGTCGGGAGGAAAGGTAGGAAGAAGGAAGGTGGGTGGTCAAAATCATGTCCGTGAATTTCCACACTAGTGCAGTAAAAGGTATATATAGAGAGAATTTGACAGGACGGCAAAGTTTAATGTTTTGAGTTGAAAGGTGTACGAAGAGGAAACTKGAAAATACAGTTAGGCTTGGTTTTAATTGCGCATMGGCCATAAAGACTGATAAAGCTATTTGAATTTGGGGCAAAAGGTCCTAAGAAGGAATCACTTTTGAGTCCAAGTAAGRATATGGTTAAAAACTATATGAAGAAGACAAAATCAAAGCACATGTAAGGTAGAGTGCTGTATCGCCTGTGCATACTATATTCAATCTTGCAAGCAAGAAATGAGAAGATGCTCAAGAAGTAAAAAAAGTCCTATGTCACTAAGGATGATGGGATTCACAGTAAGGTCACACATCACACTGAGGATGAGATCACTTGTTCCTTGCAGGGACTATGGGCTTTGGTGACAGCTTTTCCTTTTGCCTCACCTTC